>VZTY01018396.1:0-35356 GCA_013400935.1 Turnix velox
AAAACCTTCTAGCAACTTCTCCAGACTCCAGCCTTGAGTTTACTTTCCTCCAAGGGAACCCGAGTGGGTGACACCCTGTCAGATCTTTCATGATAAAGTGGTTAAGGCCTTTTTTTTTTTTTTCAAAAAGAAAAAGCGAATGATGGATACATCTCTTTTTTGGTAAGAGTGGTCAAAGTTTCTACAAAAATAAATAAAGCTTTGTTTTCCTTTGCATCAGTGCTCAGTGAGGGAGGGGATCTTAGTACATCCATCACCTTCTTCTCGGGAGCTTCCTCAGATCTTCATGCTCTGAAATGCCAACAGGCAGCAAACAGCCTTGGGCTGGACCCTTGCGTGGGGGAGAAGGGAAATGGGAATAAGCAGTGAGGGGCATTGCCCAGAGAGGTCTGTGGGAGCAGCAGAGCAGAGCTCCCATCCTTGTGGATGGGGTGTGATGGCTGTGTCCTACAGCTGAGGGCAAGACCATGGTGCAGGAGCAGCAGAGGAGCTCAGTCAGAGTGATGAACCATGAATAGTGATGTCTTCTTCTAAAATTCCATGATGAAGCACTGAGCAACATGGTGTAGTGGGAGGTGTCCCTGCCCATGGCAGAGGGGTTGGAACTAGATGATCTTTAAGATTCCTTCCAACCCAAACCATTCTATGATCCTAATCCCCTTTCCCTTGAGGGTCCTATGTGCTGGGCTGGGGTTGGAACTAGACAATCTGTAAGGTCCCTTCCANCCTTCCAACCCAAACCATTCTATGATCCTAATCCCCTTTCCCTTGAGGGTCCTATGTGCTGGGCTGGGGTTGGAACTAGACAATCTGTAAGGTCCCTTCCAACCCAAACTATTCTATGATTCTGTGACTAGAAACCTCAGTGAAACCCTCCTCCTGTCCAAAGCCACGGTGGAGCAGGAGTCACTGGTAACCCCTGGCTCCTCAGAAAGCCAGAGTGGGTGGGAAAGGGCTGCAGTGGGAGCAGAAGCAAAACAAAGGTACTGTCCCTTTAAACAAGGGGGGTGTTCAATGGCAGAGACCTCTCCCAGGGTTGGATGGAGCAAAACCATCTCTTACCCCTGGGTGCAAGCAGTGATTAACAGAGGGTGGTTATCATAGAAACATAGAATAGTTTGGGTTGGAAGGGACCCTAAAGATCATTGAGTTCCAACCCCCCTGCCATAGGCAGAGACACCTCCAACTACATCAGGTTGCTCAGTGCCTTGTCCAGCCTGGTCTTGAACACCTCCAGAGAGGGAGCATCCACAACCTCTCTGGGCAACCTGTTCCAGTGCTTCACCACCCTCACTGGAAAGAATTTCTTTCTTATGTCAGGTCTAAATCTACCCCCCTCCAATTTACATCCATTGTTTCTAGTCCTACCATCCCATATCATATTAAAAAGTCCTTCTCCTGCCTTTCTGTAGGACAGGCTGAACAACCCCAACTCCTTCAGCCTGTAATGGATCTTTGCTATGAGTTAGGTGAGGTTATTTTCTTATCACATTGCAATATATGGAGACTAAAAGAAGGGAATGGAAGGGAGAAATGGAAATGAGGTGTGGCTGCTGGACTGCGGCAAAGCAAGCTGAGTTTTATCACAAGATTTTAATGTTTTCACTCTTTCTGTTTATTTCCCCAAGCTCCAGAATTACCCATCAGCAGGAAACCAATGCCACATCCTCCCATTGTCTCTGCACAGTGATCCAAGTTCAAAGCAGGAGTAAAACCACCAGGCTCTACTGCAGCAAACTGATGTGCACTGAAGACTTCAAGTTGGGTAAGGGAGAAACATCCCATGTAAGATGCTTTGGGCAAGGCATTTGTTACTGTTCACCAAAATACACCTCATGACATCCAGAAAAACAAGAGAGAAAAAAAGGAGCTTCTGTACAACAACTATCGATGTCTTGGCTAGAACAAAGGAACCCAGGATGTCTGTGTTTGCAGACACCTTGTAGTGGGAGGAGAAGTGTGAGTAATACAAGGTGAGAGTTGGAAAGGAGATGAGCAAAACAGAGAAATGAAACTGAAATGGCCCCTGTGATTGGATCTGTAAATCTGTTAATCATTTATCATCAGCTACACAAATAGTGGATGTGGGACAACAAGCTACAATGTCAACAGGAAAGCTCCCAGCATCTTCTTGGATCCAAATCTGAGAACTCTTGTAAAGTTGCTTTTTGCCTGTCCCTACTCTTCCCTGCAGGACAGTGCTCTTGGCTATGCCAGTGGAGTCAGACGGGAGCTGCGTGATGATCCAAAGAATGAAGCCCTGAAATAAAACACCTGCAGGCAGCATCTGGAGCCATTTAAAGTAACTGTACACATGGCAAATTCCTGAGCAGGTTCTTGCTCAGGATGCTTTGGGCAAGGCGTTTGTTACTGCTGCATATGAAAGACTTGGTGGCATTTTATTCCCTGAAACATACCTCATCACACCCAGAATTGCAAGGGAGGAACTAGTAGAAAACAAAGATCTACTGTACAAGAAGGTAAGTGTCCAGCTCCTGGCGCTCATAGCAGGCCACACTGTCCAACACCCACTCTCGACTCACCATGGCAACATTGTTCTTTGGCTGGATTTCTGTAAGACAAAGTGATGAAACTGGTATCAATCAGTCAAAGCAAGCTCAAGGTGAGCTTAGTGATGTCTTTCTAGAGCTGACACTTTGAAAGCATTAATAAAAAACAACAATGTGGCACCACTGTTCCTTTTAATATTGGTGCTCCAAAAAGAAGAGCTGTCTAACAAATGGTTATGCAGGATGTTGTAACCACAGAATAAATACTGAAAGCACAGAGTGCAGTCCTTTTAAATTAGGACCCTGTCTAACTTTCTGTCTGCTCCACTCAGGCATCCTGTATGTGACCAGCAGGAGAGAAGCAACTGAAAATTAGTGAAGTGCTCCCAGACTGTTCTTCAGCGTCATGCTCTCTTTATTTTCTTATTTTCCCAGTGCCAAGGCAACTACTCTTGTTTTCACATCAGCCTCCTATTCCATTTTTTTTTATTTTAACAGCCTAACTAGTTCCCATTCATCCCGTAACTCCCACTGTTGCATTTAAGTTAGTTGGGAACGTTTGGAATTCCAGTCTCTTGGTTTCTCTGGAACACTTAGAAAAAGGCAAAGGTGTAACATTTAACACCTTGTAGCAAGATATTCCTCCCAGGATAAGAGAGAATCTTGTCCAATGTGACACCTTCTCCTAGACATCACCAGGCCTCCAGAAACTATCTGCAATCAGTTTTTGTAAAACTCATAATATGCAGGACAATGTAGTCAACAGGAGGATTTTCCTGCCAGATTAACACTCTCAATGGCTCTTGAGATAATTTCTTTCCAAAATTTTCTTCCAAGACATACCTCTATCTCCTGATGCAGTAGGATTTTATTTCATTTCCTCAACAAACCTCTCTAAAGTTTATCATCTCAGTCCTTTTAATAGCTAAAGACACCAAGTGTGTACTACAGAACAGCCCATGACTGTCATTTTACCTCTGTAATTTGTGTTTTCCATCCAAGCATCTGGCTGCACAACCACGACAGCTGTAGAATTCTAGGATTTCAAGAAAATGAAAATGCTGTTGTTATCTGTCTGCCATTGAACCAGCCTCAGATCTCTGCAGAGAGCAAAAACTGGGCTAACTCTGCTTCAGTGCACTACTTCAGAGAGGACTAAGCAATAAAAGATTTTTTTCTCTGATTTTTCTCCAGGAATTTTGTGACTAAATTAAAGCATTAAAGGCCTTTTGTACTGGAAAGTGAGGCTCAGTATGGATTTCAGGAGAGATTATCTGGCCTATTGTTAGTATTCTGAACAGTTCCTCACCACAGACCACTCTGTCTTCTAATTCAGAGTGGCCAGGATCCAGAACACAAGAATTGCTGCCTTGTAGTTACTGCTCAGACTGTTCTCTAAGACACCTGCATGCAGCAGCCATTGACAAGGCTGCAGAGGCTGGGAAATCTTTCAGTACATTGTGCATGAGGTAACTACAAAGCATTCACTAGGTGAAGTGTAACACTAGATAGCACTTACTGCTGTGTGTCCAAGTAGATGAAGCTGCTTCACTACAGAAGCACCACAAAGCTCCACCATCCATTCTAGATGTTCTGAAGAAATCAGAAAAACAGAGTTTTACTACAATGTTTCATACCACATTGAAATTAATACTATTCGCTAAGCCTTAATGTGTTTTTTCCAAGATGTAAACTAACATAATTTGAAAGAAAGGGTGTATATACCCAGAGTAGAACAGAAGTCCTTTCACCTTGGAGCCTGCTGAGAACATCAGCCCATTCTCTTCCCTCATATTCTAGTCAAAACTCAACAAAACAAAACAAAACCCTGAAAAAGCACTACACACCCAAAACCTAAACCAGAAAGTCACTAACAATTTATTTCCTCCTGTCATGAAACCAAAATCTGTTGAATTCATAGTGGAGATTAAAAAGTGTCTTCAAGAATAAAAGCCGTAATTGAGAAGCACTGCAGCAAGATCTTTTGAAAGTTTCAAAGTAAAAGAAACTTTGACTTGGTAAGAAGGATACAAGCAGTATCCAAGAGACCAAATGTAAAACTGTGGTGAGTGCAAAAGAGCTCACTTTTTTATGACAAGAGTTCCATTTAATTCCACTAAAGTGACACACCTGTAGTCATGTCAGTGAAAGGTCCATAGCAACATATCTCAAAGCCTTTAAAGATCTGAAAAAAATAAGGAACATGTTAAGAGAGTGCACGTGGTATCTTCAGGGAGTGCTGGTTTCACTGCACTTCCAGGACTGGTTATCAACTACTGTGGTTTCACAAAATGTATCTAAGTGAAGCTATTTGTAGTCTACAAATCAGAAGAATATTAGCAAAAACCTGTGATTTTGTATTATTCTATATTGATATTATAAAAAGATAGCACTTGTTCCAAGCATAGGCACTTCAGCACATCTACTCTGCTGCTGACAGAGCTCGCCTTTCATGTTTGAAAATGTTTCATTTGCTGTTCTGTACATACAGAGTTGCACAGAGAAATGGAAAGCAAAGCCATATATTTTTACCCCTGATGTACCTTTTCAGTTAGAGACTGTCTAGCCCTCTTAGGACCTTGGTGGTTTCTCCCATTGATTACATCTCCTCTAACTTCAAAGTTTACCTGGAATAAGAAAATAGAGGTTAAGAGACTAAGAACACTTTCCTGGTGGAGTTCTGCATATGTTGTCAAAATTCAGAACTGGGAATATCTAGGGAATATATAAATGGACCCACTATGTCTTCAATAACAATGAATGGATATACCCTAAGTGTGGCTTTTGTTTTGTGGCATTTGGTAAAACCAGAATTACAGTTTTCAGAGCCAAATTTACATAATAGCAAGTGTCTAGACAATACCTAAGGGTACTAATAGGTCTGTCAATGGAACAATAATTGAAATTTCACTCTGAAGATCAAAGACCTACCTCATCCAGGATCATTCCTTCTTTAAAAGACTGAATTACCCCTAAAAAAAAAAAAAAAAGCAGAATAGGACAAGTAATTTTATAAAGCAGAACTTTTCTTCCACTGCTAATAGTCTGATTCCATGGCTATGTGAAATTGATGGTATTTGTACAAAGGGAATCTGAATAGAGTATGATGCCATTAATAATTTTTTTTTTACTTTTAATAAATAATATTAATTTTGCACTAACTGATGCCATGCTTCTGAAAGATTTAATTTAAGAGTGAGGAAAGGCTTTTGCCAGGGAAAGGAGAATTATTTGAAAGCAGTAAAAGTATTCAGAAGAGAATGGAACTTGATGCTGCTGGTTTTGCTGTTTGAGGTTTTAAAAACACTGCTGTTTAAAGTATTTAAAAGATACTCTGCAAAATGCATGCAAAGACATGAAGAAATATTTCAACAAGAGAACAAGAGAGTAGAATATTGGCAGTAGAAGGGCAGAGAGCATTTAGCTCCAAACCAAGTTGTACTTACACTGATAACTAACCACCCACTTTCCTCCTGCAATGCCCAGGAAATACTTCAATGTCCGTTCACATACAAGCTCCTCATCTGCCAGATCAAAGAAGAACAGCACCTTTTTCAGTGTCACCAGTGGTGAATGAATCAGATCAGGTTATTTAGAACAAAAGCAGGGTTTTTTGACAAGTGCAGCACCAAAATGTCAAAACCATCTATAGAAAGTATATGAAGACCTCCAGTGTACTGATTCTACTAAACTGCTCAGTAACAGTAGCATTCTGTTTATACCTAATGCTGGGGTAAGCATTTAAGGTCATCTTTTACTATACTAGCACAGGCCCAACTTCATACAAGTAGAAATTGGATAAACCACCTTCTGAAGATCATAAACATACAGTTATGGTTTCTACAATACACTTCCTGAAATAAAATGCAAAAATCCAGTCCACACATTTGGATTAAGAGGACTTTGTATTCTTTTCTGTGTTGCTTTTCAAAAGCAAGGATGGCTCATGTGAGAGATGACACACAAAGAAGAGCTAGAAGTGCTTCTAGGAAGCAAAATGCAAACCCAGTGTATATCAAGATTAATCAAATTTACTGCTGAAGTGTCTGCTTACTTGTCAGCAGGGAGTTAAAATTCTGTATGTTGTACAAGTGTAGGATTTGTTCACAAACCTGTTTTCATTATCACATGGGTTGTTTCTTCCGTGATGTGATTAGATAAAGTGCTGTGAGTTTTTCTTGCGAACTTCTGGACCATCAACTGAAAAGCAGTTAAGAAAACATATAGCTAGTAAAATAGATAAAAACCAACAACTCCAGTTTATAGGAGTATGCTATAATGAGACAGTTTATTTATGGCAACAGTTGTATTTGTGCTGGCACACAGAATGTATTTCATTAAAAGTCAGTAACTTTGTCACTGCTCAATAGGCTAAAGAGTTCTTGGTCAGTAGTTCTCAAACCAAGGGACTCCTGAAAATGGTTTGTAGGATCATGTTTATTGCAATTCAGAATCAATTCATTACAGAAACCTACAGAACAGAATGTGGGAAAAGCAGCTTCACCTGAGAATATGCAGGGAACCACCTAGCTAGTACCCAGTCTTCCATCCCAAGGTATTCTAAAAATAAAGTTCTCTTGCTTTAGTATAATCTGCTTTTTCCTCTAGGCAGTCAATTAAAAAGTTCACACTTCACTAAACAGAACTGTTTTCATGCAACTTTGTATTTTTAGGAGTGAGAAGGTTTGATTTGACTTGCTCTATTACTAATCTCCAACTGTAAAATCAGTTTAGATCCACGTTAAGGACTACAGTGGTTATCAGGAACAATTAAGTGATCTCTAAAACTTCTGAAATGTACTTACATGTTCAGTTTTATTCAGACCTGAGGCCACAATTGACATTTCTTTCGGGTTAGTTACAACCACACTTGCAGTATTTTCTTGCCCAGCTGCATTGTGCAGAGAAGACACAGGGAAACAGACACTTCTTCTCGATTGACAGTCCTGAACACAGCTTTTACTAGCACTGTGAGCCACAGCAGAACTATTTGTTGCTTTTGTACTTCGAGGCCCTGCAGATGAGGAAGAGTTATTTGGACTCTCAGGCATGATTCTCAGACATAAAACAGATGTACTGCTTGGCCTGGTTCCAGGTTTCTGCTCATCTGTGTGTTCTGAAAGAGAAAGTGCACCTCAGAACAATTCCATCCGTCCTGTAGTCACAGTGCAAACTGTTTCTCTACCTTTTAAGTTTAAATGCTGCAGTCACTTCTCTTTATTTATTACTTCCTCTTTGTTTTTATCAGAACTTTTTCCCTGATCTGCAGCTGAGCCTCTAGAAGTCAAGAGGCACTCATTGTTACACAAGACAGATAATGACTCCCATTATTGTCTAAGCACTATGAAGTCCAGCTGTGATGGGCAGCTATTCAGTTTGGCTACCAAAAACCAACCAAATGAAAAGTAACACCTTTTAAAATTGACTAGGAATCCATTCATTAAAATCCTTGGTTTACAAGAAATTCAAGTGCAAACATGTAGAAATCAGGAAAAGAGCAGAAATCAAAGTCTGTTTGATCTCTCCTTAGTATTACCTGTTCCAGGACAGCACCAATTAGACTCTTGCACTGCTTCCTGCATGGGTTTTGGCTTTTTAGAAGGAGCCTTGTTCTTCAGAACATTCTGCTGAAGGCCTTTCTCTGAATCCAGTCTCTTTAACAAATGGGATTTAGATGATGGTAGCAACAATTCTGGAGACCTTGAGAGGTGGAGATTTGTTTTAGTACTTTTTCTTAACTCTTCTGAGTAATTCAGAACCCTGTAACAACCAGAGAGGTGTTTAGTTCATGACTTTGAGTTTGCTTGGTTTTCCTTGTTTTTTGTTGGTTTGTTTGTTTTGTTTTTTAAAATGTAAGATTAGAAATAAAGTAAAAAAAAAAAATCCAACACAAAACCTAAGAACTTTTACCTTCCTTTTTCCAGCTCTGTGATTTTACTGTTGAGGCAATCACTTGTTAGAACAGGGAGATCACTGGCTGAAAATCCCTTGTCTTGTCTCATTTGTTCTATTTCAGGTGTTCCCTCACAACTGGAATGGGGAAGTTTCCCATGGACAGGTAGTTCATTGTTGTGACATCCATCCTGCTTCAGTGCTGCCTCGAGCACAGCCATTTCTTGCTGAAGTTTCTTTAGGTTGTTTTGCATAGAGTTCTTCTGCTGCAAAGGACAAACAATCATTAGTCAGGTGCAGAGGTTCATTAACTGGCATCTCCCACAATTAATCATCATAATCAATACCACATAACAAATTAGGGCCATTAGAATCCAACATTGCCATGGAAGGCAAATAATGGCATAGAAGCAGTTCCACAATTCTTCATTAATTATCCTCTTGGATTATGCTCTAATTACACAAGTAATTAAGATGGAAGCAGTCTCCCACCTGACTTCACAGCTCACAGGTACTAACTTATACTCTGGAATGAAAAACACTTTTGGAATTAGGTGCATAAACTGACCTGTGTGGTTAGGATTTCACCCTGAGAGAATGGTCCACAGGAATCTTCTGCATTACTTGTTTCAGTGTCATATCCTGATGCTTCACCTCAAAGGTGGAATGAAATCCAAGTTAGTTAAAGAAAAAAAACAAACCAACAAATATTACTCATACTCCCACTACATAAAAAAGGTAAAAATAAGCACTACAAAAATCTACAGCTGCTGTATCACTCAAGAATTAATTCCCATCAGATAGACACAGTCCAATCCCTAGTGTCCAGTCTACTCATTTTTATCTGAATAAAAGGGCACAAGAACTTAATTCTCAGAAAATAAAGCACTAAAGGGATTTTTGGTTTACTGTTTGGGTCTGGTTCCTTTAAAAAAGCAAGCACCAGACAGAGAACAAAGATCCCATGCAAACCTCAAATCCTAAGCACAAACTAGATAGCTGCAGAGATAAAAATTTTTGTTTGTACCTAGACATTCATCTCTGAAGTTGGTTTGGCTTCTCTTCAGTCCTCCATCACAACTTTGAACAGTTTCTTTACTTTCATTCCCATTGCTCGCTTGTTTGGATTCATGGCCTTGTACTAAAGGTTTCATCAGCTCTTGTGCTCCATCAACAGATTCTTCAGACAAATTGGACTGGGAAGAAAACAAGTTGACAGAGCATTCTGACTCCTGGCTTGGTGAGACACACTCACTACTCAGGGAAACTACAGGCATCTTCTGCATGTTATTGTCACCAGGACTTCCCTTGTGAAGCAATGTGACAGAAGGACTCACTGAAGACTCTCCTACAGATTGCCCTTGGTTGTTCAGTTGTGATTTGCCAGATATTAAAGTTTGCAAACATGGAAAATCTTCATCCTCACTAGATTCTTCATCTGAAGTTTGCAATTTCTGCACTCGTCTTCGAGATCTTCGAATACCTTTAGATCTTTGCTTAGAACCAATGTTTCTGTTTTGGGGTTCTTTTATTAGGGTACTGTCACTTTTTACAAACACAGCAGACCTCTCTCTCCTGTCACTTTCACAAAAGCTGTTGTTCTCTTCAGTGCCATCACTAGAGCACAGTAAGCCATCAGGAGTCTCAGACAAACCTGCAAAATCACTGTTCCCGGGAAAAGGCTCCTCTGTGACCAGACACTCAGACATCTCTGTACTCTCAGTTTGCATTGCCTGTTCCTCATTCCCCTTTACTTGTTTTCCTTCTCTTTTGCTACTTTTCTCAGTAACTTCCAAGCTGAATTCAGTCAGCTTCTGCTGACAAGTAGCAGGACAGTCCAGTTGATCCAGCAGTCCAGTTGATCTGGACTGACAGCATAGTGTTGGTCCTTTGCTGTCAACAACTCCATTGTTTCCTGCTTGATTGCTTGCTGTACTGAAGTATATTTCATCAACAGTGTTTAAATCTGTTCGTGTGAAGATGCAGTCTCCTGCATCAGTCTGGATTTTATTATTTTTGACTGGACTGTGTTTCAGCTCACTTTCAGTCTTTTCATTTCTTTGCTCTCCTTTTTCTGATCTGTTTTTGTCTTCAGCCCCAGCAACACCAATTTTTATTGCTGTCAGATTCTCTCCATTTGCAAGCTGTGAAATATCTTCTTGATGTCCCCCTGTGCACACGCAGTCACTGCTGCTCTCAAAGCAAGTCACAGGACTAACACAAACAGATTCATAAGACTTCAGCTTCTCTTCCTCACAAGGCCTGCTCAAGCTTTCCACTGTTGTTTTCCTTTCTGTTTTTGAACATTCATTATGTTTATTTTCTACTTGATCAGGAAGTGATATCTTTAAAGCTTCAGAAGTGGCATCTTCCACTGCACACACCTTTGTAGGTCTAGGATAAAGGCTAAAGGATTGGCGCTTTGAATGCCTAAATATATTCCGCAGAGCCTGTGTGTCTAATTCACTATCTTCAGCTTCCTTGGAGATTTCCAAAACATTTTTAGCCATTGGAAACTTTTCAGTTCTGAATTCCCTGGGAACACTTTGCTTATCATGTCCATTGTCCTGGAGACAAGTGTCATCTGATTGAGGAATCTCCTCAGCAAGGAGGGAAGCAGTTTGTACAACAGCTGCTGAAGGGGACTGTAGGAGAAAAGCATTCTCGAGTGTTTCACCTTGAGAATCTGTATCAGGTGCAGACTTTCTTACTCTCTTAATTACTTCTCCTTTTCCTCTTTCTTTTGCAATTTCTTCAGAAAGTAACTGAAGTCTCCTGCTACGTCTGACTTGTTTTTGCTCAGAATCAGCCTTCCTTGTTTCTTCACTGCTTGGATAGCTATCGATCTGTGGCTCAGCTGGATCAGGGGAAACAGAGGTTCTGTCCACTACTAACTGTAGAGTACACATGCTTCTAGTAGAATGCCTGCAATTTTTTGCTACAGAACTTCTTTTAGTCCTTTTCCAATCCGAGTTATTTTGTTCTAGGTCCCCATAGAAGTGCTTGCCATGCACCTTTTCAGTAGCTTTTTCACTTGTGGATCCTCCACCTTCCTCAGCTCCTGCTAGTGTATTATCCTCCCTGTTGTCAGGGAGGCAGCTCTCACCAACAGCAGAATTTTCATCACATCTTTTCTTTACTGTGTCTTGAGGGCACCTGTTAACACTTTGAGGGCACCCCACTACGTCTTCTTTATCTTTTTTCAGAATGAAATCCTCAGGTTGCAGGACTTGGACAGTCTTCCTTTTTCGCTTTAGTCTGCCTTCAGACTTGGAGTTAGCAGCAGTAACTTCCTTTTTTACAGTAGGTAAAATGTCTCTCAAGACAACAGGACTTGACTTCCTTTCTCTCCTGTATGTTTTGCCAAATATTTTGTCTTTGATGATCTCTGCTGCTTGTTTTGACATTCTCTTGTTTCCTTCAACCTCTGCAATTTCCATGCAGTTTACCATAGGGTCAGTCTTTTCAGAAATGCAGGAATCTTTATCTGATAAACATGCATGTCCATCACCTGAAACATCAGCTGCTCCAGAAGAATCATCCTGAGAGGAACTGGAAGACAGAATCTCATCGCTTTTTGAAAGCCATTCATTGACTTTCTGAATGCTTCTCTTCAGTCTCTTCCTAGAAATCTGATCCATGGTAGCAGAGGGAGGTGTCTCCAGTTGAAGAGGTTTCTCCAGAGGAAGTTCTTCTTCAGGGCCAGACTCATTCACAGGTTCATGGATTTCCACAGCTTCTACATTCTGTACAATAGTATCTATTTCCTTGCTTTTATCCATCCTGCTCTTTGAGCTATCTCTAAAATTAAACTCTTTGCTTTTATTATGGCACTGAATTTGCTCTGTGTCCATTTCTTCTGTGGGCTTAAAGACAGACATGTCCCCATTGTTTAAAGGACTGGCATTATCTATTCTGTCACACTGCTCAGTGAGTAGCTCCACAGCAACATTTAAAGGAGAACACTGGTACTTGGTCATGTCCTCTTGGTCAGGTTTGGCAAATTCAGTGATACTCCTTACGCATTTCTCACTCAAGCCTTTCTTTGAGGAATCACTTTGACCTGGAGATTAATATTTGTTATAAATTATTAAATTACCAGACACTGCTCTGAACTTCTATTGTAAGGGAAATGTCTTATGTAGAATATATTAAGTATTGCACTTTAAAGAAATTACTTTTCTCCCTTTAGCTCCTCTGCAGACAACAAACACATATTAAGTATCTAATCTACAGATATAGTTTTGTTGTACTGACAATAGCTTAAAACAAAACTACAATATATGACACCACAAGTAGATTTATATTTAATCATATGAAATCAAAACACTAACATGCAATCTTTTCATTAATCCTTTTGTCACCAAAATAACAGACACACCTCTGACATTTGGCAGAATTCCTTCTTTATCACCCTGCTTGTCAGGCAGTGTACTGCAAGAATATTCATTCCTTTTCTTGGCACTCTCAAGTTCTTCTGGCTTTTCTCGAGGTGAAATCTGAAGGGCATCTTTGGCTTCTAACCTGCTGGGACAGGAAATTTACTATTTTTACAGAGCAAATAAGTTGAAGAATGACTTGTCAGCTTGAAAAGTTGTATCAGTTCTGTTCTAAGCAACTAAAATATAGAATGCGAATAAAAAATGAGTGTCTTTAGGAAACATTAATTCCTTAATCACCTTTACTTACCCAGAATTGCTTGCCTGTTTAAAAAGCTCTTCAGATGAATCAGAACCTAAAAGCAAATTGGTTGTTACTCTGCTTGAAATGATTCAGAGAAAGATGCAAGCATTACAGATAAATTCAATCTGTTTGGATCTACAACAGATCTTACCAAACTCTATATAAATCCCTTTTGCAGAGTTGCATTTCTGGGTTTTGTTTCTCAGGGAGTATCCTTTGAACTTGATATCTGTGAGCTGTGTAGCTTCCTGTTGACAGGAGAATAAAAAAGAATATTTATTTATAACAGCAAGTTATTTCCAAAATAGTAAGTTGTAATTACTTAAGCTACAGCAGAGAATGGGGCTGATGCATACAAACGAAGTCTTTAAATCTAACTAAACAAAATTCCAAGTTTTTAAATGCCTCTAAACAAAAATATGAAACATATATTCCATTACTGATATCAGCTGATGTTAGCAGCAACAACTGTCACACATTTGACAGCTCAAGTAATTAATAGCTCTATCTTACTTAAAATTCTATTCAGTAATGAGCAGATGAGACTAACTCATACACACAGCAATCACCCTAAGTCAGGTAATGTCTTAAGAATTCTTAAGATATATTCATGGTCTTACCACTAAAAAAGTAAGAAGCCTACTAACAATTAGACAGCCTTATTAAACAGGCAGTTTTAATCCCAGTGTCAATATCAGAATACATTATGGCACATTTTGTTTAAGGTCAGGTCCATTTACTTAAACAACTTTTAAAGTAGGTTAGGAAGACAAAAATATTTTTATGTCCTTCTCTGGAATATTTGAGTCAAAAAGTAATCTGGAAGCAACCCGAAATCTCCTGCTCTATTCATTTATGTATGTGCCTGTATACACATTCTAAATAAAACACTAAAGAATACATAAAAATACATTGCAGGGAAATACCAAGGAGCAGTTTTCTTGTCCATTTTCTTTAGCACCTTTTTCCCTGTTTCTGAAGCCTTTGCTCTGGATGACAGAACTTTCTTTAGAGTGGAACTTGGCATCAGTGGTTTCTGTGCATGTTTTAGGAAAGTACTGATAGTTTAAAACTGAAAAATATCAAATAGCAATAGGAAGAAAAAAATTAGTCTAATTTTTACTGCACAATTTGGTACTAAAACAACCACAAACACCAGCTGTCTCTAATAACAATATCTTGTTTCACAAATCTAAACAAGAACATATCTGACTTGTTTTTACAAGCCACTAAGGATTAGGAAGGATAAATACGGATTCCAAAGAGATACAACTGAATGGTACAAGTTAACATATGCTGTTAAAAGCTCTTGCTAACTCAGGCTGTAGGACTGCCTAAGATCAAGATGCAAGGCTGGGCATAATCCAGAGAAGAACTTTGCCCCACAGTTATAGATTCAATAGGCATTCAGCAATATTTCAAGAACCATAAAGAAGATGGGTTGGAGTCATGAAATACACAGTGAAATCCTTACAGGGTTCAGAAAGTCATTGTAAGAAAAATGTGGGAACTTAATGGAACTTAATGCTTCAACATCCAAGAAGAAAACTTGATAATTCTTCCCATATTGAGTACTGCACGTTAAGAGAAATATACTGCAAAGAAGTGCAACACAAATCTCAAAACCTAATTATAAATAAAGGAGGAGAACACATTCACTACACTTACACTTTACTCCAGTGTCAAGTTCAAATGCATGGATAGTTTCCAATAATCCTTCAATTAGTTGCTTAAATCTGGAATTTTCTTTCAGACTTCTGAAATAAAATCACCATATGAGCTGTTTTAAAGACAAATATGTAGGTTAACTACTAACAGTTCTCATAGAATTTAGACTGAATTTAATAAAGGATAAAAAACCCAGAAGTGGAATACGATACATTGAGAAATCAGTGACAAGGAATAACACCATGGTTCCCCAAAACAACCATTATTATGGGAATTAAAACTATCACATAGTGAAAAATTAATATTTTTCCTCACATTTTTCTCTTGCACAGAGAAACCATTTAAAACAACTGAACAATAATACAGTCTATACTTGAGACCACAAACATTTCCTAGGAAGTGTCTTCAATCTGCAATCACAGAAAAACATGGATACTGATGTAAGATGCTAAAGCATTGCTCTGACAGTCTAACTTAATAACCACCTTTTCTTGTTTATTTTAGTCTTCTGAAGACATTTTTGAGGCAACAACTAAGTTCTTAGATTTCAAGTTTTTCATCCCCAAGCTCACGTGCAAAAATTACCTCTTGGTAACTTCAGTCTTACACAGAGGACACCGTATCACCCCCTTTTTCTTTTTGCTGAACAGTTCAAACATGCAGAAACTAGGACAAAAGAAGAGCAGCATAGAATAGAGAATCACAAGATGGTAACAAAAGGGTTTTTATTTTCTTTAAAACTGCCCCTAGAAATTTAATGAAAAACTTTCATTACCAAATTGAATACCTGTATTCTTGTTTTGGTTTTACAATTCATTAATCAATCTCTTTGGCGTATCTGTGAAACTGTAATTATTTCTTATTAAGACAGGATTTTTCCTTAAAACAGCTACATATTAAGCTATTGAAGTCCAGTACAAATTATAAGCAACGAAGAGAAGTACAATTGGAAAATAAGAGCAGATTGACTAAGCGTTATCATTGCAAATTCTTAAACCTACCTGCAGAATACATGATCACATTTAGTTGAAACTGGCTCTTTTATCACATCCAAGCTACAAAAAAAAAAAAAACCCAGAGGGAAACAGTAAGTTACATATAAAAAAGGAACAAAGTAAAGTTCAGATATTGTCACTTATCTGAACTTAAAGACAAGGAGGACTGACACATTTAGGCTGTAATAAGAAAACACTTATTAGAACATAAGAGTGAAATACAGGATCTGCCTTGCACTTTCTTACTCAAGCCTCACAAAATATGAATATGCTTAACTTTAAAGTGAAACTGGTTTTGCATTTTAATAACCCATAGAACGAAGCCTTTTAGAATAAAGGGAATAAGAAAACCAAAAGATTCATTAACTGTACTACTTGTGATTTTCTTACAGCATACCATATCGGGCACTCCAAGTTCTTCTGCATAGCCCAAAGCACATTTTGTACATCTCCAACAGCAACCACTGACGAATCCATCCTTCATATCCGAAAATACGCTACAGAAAAAATAACAACAAAAAGCAATGGTCTTTGCTTATTATCTGGTGCACCTCATGCCACATCTCCTCCTGTCCGGCTCAGGGGGGACCTTATAGTAACTTCTCAGTACCTAAGGGGGTCCTACAGAAAGGCAGGGGAAGGACTTTTTAATAGGATATGGGATGGGAGGACTAGAAACAATGGATGTAAATTGGAAGGGGGTAGATTTAGACTTGACATAAGAAAGAAATTCTTGACAGTGAGAGTGGTGAAGCACTGGAACAGGTTGCCCAGAGAGGTTGTGGATGCCCCCTCTCTGGAGGTGTACAAGACCAGGCTGGACAAGGCACTGGGCAGCCTGATCTAGTGGGAGGTGTCCCTGCCTGTGGCAGGGGGGTTGGAACTCGATGATCTTTAAGGTCCCTTCCAACCCAAACTATTCTATGATTCTATTCTACGAGTATCCCGAACAGCATCAAACACTTCACGGCTATTTCTTAAGTGAGGTTTGACAGCACCTGCTTTCTCCCTCGGAACGCTACAGCAAAAGCACGACGAGACTCTACAGCCAAGGGCAGAGCGGAGGGGCCGGCAGGAGCAGCGCCCGGCAGGAGCAGCGCACGGCAGACGCGGAAACCGGAGCTTCCTCGGCGAGAAGAGGAGGGGCCGTGCTGCCCTAATGACCCCGGCATCAGTCCCCGCTAACCAGCGCGGGAAGGGGCCCACAGACAATATCGCGAACACAGAGATGACCCCTGACCTTTACAACAGCAGCGGTAGCGGCTCAGGCACGGAAACACGACCGGTTCCCGCACGGGTCCTACCAGCGGGGCGGGCCGGGCCGGGGCAGCCAAAAGCACAACTCTCACCGCCCTCAGCGGCCGCACCACACCAATCGCATTTCGCGCCTTTCCCAGCTCCACGGCGCGCGCCGCGCCCGGCAGCCAATCACAGAGCCCGACTGCGGCACGTGGGCCTGCGGGCGGACATGGCGCAGCGCGTCTCGCGGGGATAGGCGCGGTGCACTGTGGGAAGCACGACAGCGCGGCGGAAGTGCGTCTCTGCTGACGTCACACCCCTAACTCCCGCCTGTTCGCGTTCCACGGTGTGTTTGTTGTTGTGGTGCCGCTGGGCCCAGCCCCGGCCCCGCCGCCCAATGAGGATGGGAGGGAGCGTGAATGGCGGGCGGCACCGCCAATAGCGTGTGGCTAGAGGCGCCGGGCCGGCTGCGGCTCATCCGCCATGTTAGGCTCTTCGGGTCGGCTGACAGGGATTCTCTCCTCGCCTCCTCGGCAGCGCGGGATGGAGCCGCAGGTGAACCTTCGTGTCTCCTGCCGCGGCGAGACGCAGAGCTTCCTGGTGTCAGACTCGGCGTACACGACGTGGGCGGATGTGGAGACCATGGTGAGCTCCGCGCAGCCCGCAGCCGCAGTGAGCTGTGGCGGTGAGGCACGGGAGTGTAAGCGGTTATCGAGGGCCGGACATGTTGTTTTTCTGCCCGTGTCTCCCGTTCCCCAGACTAGTAGAAGCGGTGTTTTATTCTGCTGCGATCTCAGTTTTGTTTTTAGCCTTAGCGGTAACTTTTATTCCTACTACTACATACCTAAAGTGCCGTGAAAACCATCTTCTGGATGAAGCTTCATGTGCGTCGCCTCTGTGGTTCTGCGTGAGCCGTTGGCTTCGCTCTTTCCAGCTGTTGTGGGCACTTGTTTTTTGCACCGGATGCCTGTGCAGAACAGTCTGTGCCTCTGCTCTCCTGTTGTGGACTCGTTATTGTAGAATAATGGAAGAAAATAAGATGTTTCTATTGCTTATAGCACGTTTTCCTGAAGACTTACGTTTGCTTTGGGATACCGAGTCACTCGCGTACATTCTTAGTTTTTTGCTTCGTGGTGAAACTTAGAAACAAAGTTAAATCCAATAAGCAGAGCTCTTGAGCAGGCATTTCTTTGAGTGCTGGGCAACACGGGGGATAGAGAACTCCACCTCCACCCAGGTGCCGAAATCCGTCAGCATTTATCAGGAGATACGTGCATATTCATGAAACTTTTCTCTATGCGAGTACAGGTTATCGCTTGGTATGCTAATTCCGAATCTGCGCAGTCTCACGTAGTCCTGAAGAAATGGGTGGGTGGTCGTTTTGGTGATGTACCGCCATCTTGTGTTGAAGCACGTAGTTTTCCGCAGGGTTGAATTTTTCACCTTTGGGACTTCAAATTTTTGTGGTCCGTAACTAAGGAGTGACTTTATCTCGTTTTGCAGCTAGGCCTCTGCATTCTGCTCTTATATTGCTTCAAAGTTAGCAGATCCTAACCAGGGCACCCTGTCCAGGCTGCACTCCCACCTCCATTCACTGGTGTTCTATTTGTGTAACTTTTTCTTGGTGGGCCGTTCATATGTAGAGTGTTGACTATGAGGGTATGTGTATATTTCACTTGAAAAAGTGTTGTAATTATTTCTTTGGCTGTGATAAAGCTACAGTGTTTTCATTGTGGTTTTTTTTTTAATTTCATAGCTCTATGGGTTTTTTTAGTTTGCTTTTAAAGTTGTATCTTCAGAAATCTTGCCAGTGTTTCCTTCCTTTCAGCGTGTACCTTGTAGGAAGTTAGAATCATAGAATAGTTTGGGTTGGAAGGGACCTTAAAGATCATCGAGTTCCAACCCCCCTGCCATAGGCAGGGACACCTCCCACTACATCACGCTGCTCAGTGCCTTGTCCAGCCTGGTCTTGAACACCTCCAGAGAGGGGGCATCCACAACCTCTCTGGGCAACCTGTTCCAGTGCTCTCACTGTAAAGAATTTCTTATGTCAAGTCTAAGTCTACCCCCTTCCAATTTACATCCATTGTTTCTAGTCCTCCCATCCCATATCATATGAAAAAGTCCTTCCCCTGCCTTTCTGTAGGACCCCCTCATAATGTAAATTGATGTATTGATGTAAGAAGGGGCTGACCTCCACGATCAATATGATCTGCCTGAATCCGTCTATTGAGAGCATCAGACAAGCTTATATACAGTGATGGCTAATTATGCATACTACTCACATACTGATTGGTTACAAGTTACATTCTTGCATTAATGTCAGACCCTCCCCTTGCAGTTTCTTCTGCCAACACAGCTGTACACAAGTTCCTTGTTATCTGTTCCTTGTTCTTTACTCCCACGACACTTTCCCAGACCATCGAAGACACAGAAGGCCATCATGTAGGCTATGGCTCCAGCTTGATAAGACTTAGTAGCAGTTGTTAACCCTTTAGCCTGTGCCCATTCTGCAACACCCTCAGGTACTGATAAGTTACTATAAGGTCCCCCCTGAGCCTTCTTTTCTCCAGGCTGAACAACCCCAACTCCTTCAGCCTGTCCTCATAGGGCGGTTGCTCCAGCCCTTTGACCATCTTCGTGGCCTCCTCTGGACCCGCTCCAACAGCTCAATGTCCTTCCTGTGTTGAGGGCTCCAGAACTGGATGCAATACTCCAGGTGGGGTCTCACCAGTGCCGAGTAGAGGGGCAAAATCACCTCTCTGGACCTGCTGGTCACACTTGCATTGTGAATTATTCAAGTTCAGAGTTAGAACTGCACCATCTTCATTTGTTGTCTTTTAGCCCTCTGAAGAGGGTCTAGTTCAGACTAAAAAGACTTGTTGATTGTGTAGGAATGTCAGAACTGGCCTACTAGAATCCTGCTTGCATCAAAGCTGGAAGCAGATTGCTACGCAAGCATGATGTTGCCCTTAATCTTAAGTAATCTGCGAGTGAGGAGGGTGTGTTTATTAAAGGTGTGGTGTTCTATGACAAAAATATTTCCTTAACCAAGGTAGTACCACTGAGTGTCTTTGCAATGTGTTGTGTAAATTATTGTTTCAAGACAGTATCAATCAAACGGTATCTTTCCCAAGTTTTAATGTGCTTTAGAACATAGCAGTGTTTGGTGATTGTTTGCTTTAGCCTTTGTATATTGCAGAGTTTACCATGGTTGAGTTTGTTAACCCTGAGCTAGATCCCTTATAATAGAAAGGTTATTGTTATTTATTTTGGGGCAAACATTAACTAAGGTGAAACATGAAGAAAACTTCTTTTTTTTTTTCTTTTCATTATAGAAAATTAGTAAAGGTTGGGGGTGATGCACAGACTTTTTTTTTTACTTTAAAAGATCAATTTTGTAAAACAGTGTTTGTTTCAACTCCAAAACCAGAGAGAGGGGCAAAAGGGTTAAAATGTTTTTCTTTATGGCTCATTTTTGTTTTACCATCTTTTTGCCCTTCAGGTTAAAGTTTCATTTGACCTGGACAACATTCAGATCAAATACATTGATGAAGATAATGATGAGGTAAAATACCCCCCCCACCTTCCTAGCAGGTCTACCAAAATACTTTAGAACCTCTGAATAACAGTACACTTATTCAGATGGCCTGCTAATTTTAAGAGAACTGAAAAAATATATTGGTGGCTGTTACTCACTGTTATTTCTCTTTGCAGGTCTCTGTGAATAGCAAAGGTGAGCTGCTACTTGACTGAAGAGACCCTGACTGTTGTTCATGTTTTTTGAGGAACAGCTGAGAATGCTTGCATTTGGATTTAATATATGGTTGGGTATCAAATTCTTCCCAGAGGAAGATTCTGATCTACAGGAGCAAATTGGAAATCATTAAGTTAATGGAATGTTAAGTCTCTAGGCAGTCAGAATGTCTACTTCCTACCATATATACAACTTCTTGCTTCAGTAGCACTATTTTAAAAGAATTTATTTAAGTTATGGGAGACAGAGTCCCTAAATACTCTTTGCTAAATTTACATCATGTTGTTTGAGATGGAGAAAATTGACCTTTTTTTCCCTTTTTCTTTAGAGGAATATGAAGAAGCCCTGAAGGTAAATGCTCTCTTTGACTCTTTTCAGTATGTTCATCATTCTCCAATTCCTTTTGGTGTAGCTGTGGAAAAAAAACAGCATTATTTAACCCATGGAAATCAGAATAGCTCAGTTTCTCTTTTTGCCTTTCTTTTTACCATTTGGGCTAGTTGTGCTTTATATAAATCATTTGAATAGGTCGTTGTAGCTCAACACCATGAGCAGCCAATTAATTGGTTAAATGTCTGGCTGTCTCAAAGACTTAACCAGTAATCCCACATTTGGAGGTAATGGCTTTAATGGGATCCCTTCAAAATCATGACATGTAGACTCTAATATTGTACTCCCTGGCAATAAAACTTTAGTAGGTATCAAGGCTTAGTTGTTTTATGAGCAGTTAATTTCACTAAAGCAAAATAAGAATTGCAGTACTGTAAATTTCAGTTGTATAGTACTAGTGTTTTCCTGAATTTTGCTGATAGCATGAATTTCAGCTGTGATAATTTGAAAATAATAAACTAAAATTTACCATAACTTCCTGGTCAGAATATCAGTTCTTGACTGGATATGAGCATCTTTAATGCAGACTGAAAAATTTTTGAGAATATCTGGATAATTAAGGTTTTGTTTTTAGTAAACTTTCTAATAAGCATGTTGGTATCCTTTAAGGAAGTCAGAATAGACTCTCAGATGAATGTACCTTTTACTAGTTGTTTGTGTTAGTCTTTTCCCCAACTCTTCCAGCTTAATGCTTATTTGTACAGGGGTTTGTATGTTCGTGTAACTGAAGTGAACGTGCATGCACATTCGGTTTATTTAGATTGCAGTTAAGCAAGGAAACCAACTTCAGATGAATGTGTATGAAGAGATCTCTTCTCAGAAAACAACTTCAGATTCTTGTTCTTCACAACTACATGAAAGAACTGTGACAGAAAAGTTGGCACTTCCTAAAGATAAGAAGAAACCTCTTTCACACTATTCCATGCTACCTCAGGGATTGGAGGAAGGATTCAAAAATGAAAAGGAGCTGACAATTCAGGTAGGATGCAAAGCTGGATTATGTATATATTGAAACAGTTAATTCAAAAGTGTAATTCACTTTCTAGACTGATCAGCATCCTTACCCAAGCATAAGAACTGAGTTCAAAAATCAGTCTTCATTTTCAGCTGTCTGCACCCAGTGAACCTTGCAGTGTTGTTTGAAAATCTTCAAGAGGACGTTTTGATGCTGTATTTAGACATGCAGATCCTTTTCTGTTGACTGTTCTTAAGTATTGGTCTCCTGAAGAGACCATCTAGTAAGTTCTAGTTGAGGGTATTTCTTTGTCTTTGATGTGTAATTGTACTCAAATGCTAGTAAGGTAAGAATCTTGCAGGAAAATATCAGCAGCTTCCTTGTTTTGCATTTGCACTGTTTTCCGAAGAGCTTGAATTAATCTTTTCTAGAGCTTGAATGGATTTAGTTTTTCTAGAGCTTGAATTGATCCCCCCCCCCCCCCCCCGAGCTTNTCATGGTTGGGTTAGCTGAACTCATTTAAATTTGGATGGGTTTTGTTTTTCTAGAGCTTGGATGGTTTTTGTTTTTCTAGAGCTTGGATGGTTTTGTTTTTCTAATGGGTGCTTGAGAGGAGAGCTCTTTGAAAGTGGAGTACTTGCTGTATTGAGGGGGTTTGCATCTTGGCTTACCTAAGGCTTATAATTTATTTTTGTGATGTTTTCTTGATTTTGTTTTTGCCCCAGCAGCAGTTAAATCATGCTAGAACAGGAAGGACAAATGAAAATCCACCAGAGTGGTTTACCAGCTACTTGGAAACAGTAAGTGCATTTTCTTTCGAATTTTAGTGTAAGAAGCTGTGGGTGGAAAAGATACCTGTGATGCCTAACTCTATGCATTTCAGTACTTGTAACCTGGATCTTAAGGGCAGCATTTAGGTATCTAATGACTTTGCTTTTGTGGTGATAAATGCATGCTGCTTCTTGTCAAAAGTGGATTATTTCATTTATGTACTTGACTAGTTTGAGTGCTTTGTGATTTGTAGATTGGGAGACCTGGTGCAAGTAATTGAACTTTTGGAGCCACCTGAGGTGGATCTCATTGGTGACTTAATTTTTTCCAGTTCAGGGAACAAGTTGTTAAGGAAACTGTTGAGAAACTGGAACAGAAGCTGTATGAGAAGCTTGTTCATCACAGTCAGCCTCCAGATTTTTCTGAGAGCTCTACTACAGAAGCACCTCCAACTTCAGAGAGCCAAGCAGAGAATGGAAACCAACGTGACTGGCTCATCTCCTGTTGCAGCTGCCAGGCCCGAATTGTTGGAGTTCGATACCAGTGCAGGTAGCAATGGTGGCAAACTAATGTGTAGGACATGAATATAACTGAAAAACTACTTTATTGATGAAGACTTAAGAGATTGCTGATCACTTGTACTAATTCTCTTGGTAACTTGCTTTTTCTGCATTCCAGCCTTTGTCCAGCTTACAATATCTGTGAGCAGTGTGAAGCAGGAACATACGCCCATGACCCTAATCATGTCTTGTTAAAGCTGCGAAGACCTGGCCTATGTATTGCTGAGAATTACAGCCTTGGGGAGTTTTCACCTTGCCTGCCTGCTACTCTGGAGCAAGTTAGGTAAATGGTGATGCCTGCCAGTACCTGAGAAGATTATCCTGATAGCAAAGTGGAAACACCTGTGTTGGGGTTGATGGTCAGCTTTTATTTTAGTTTTAGAGATAGCAAGAAATAGAAATGGTACTCAAACTTTATTGTGAGTAGCTAAAAATAGCTATAAATGGCCTAAGTCTTAAATCTTACAGATTAGAGTACTCTCAAAGAAAAAGGAAGTTCTCAATCTGCCTTTCAGTGAAACCAAAGTACCTTTACAAGCAGCTATAAAGGTTGGATGGGAGGACTAGAAACAATGGATGTAAATTGGAAAGGGATAGATTTAGACTTGACTTAAGAAAGAAATTCTTTCCAGTGAGGATGGTGAAGCACTGGAACAGGTTGCCCAGAGAGGTTGTGGATGCCCCCTCTCTGGAGGTGTTCAAGACCAGGCTGGACAAGGCACTGAGCAGCCTGATCTAGTGGGAGGTGTCCCTGCCTATGGCAGGGGGGTTGGAACTCGATGATCTTTAAGGTCCCTTCCAACCCAGACTATTCTATGATTCTATGTTCTTTTAAAATCTTTTGTTCTTCAGGCTAAAAGAGTGAGACATTGCCTGGAGTGTCTCCTTTGAGAGTAAGACTGTGTTGGCTAAATCTAAATTCTAATCAATATAGTGTATTGTATTGAGGTAGCTTCTTCTTTCTGCAGGCTCCAGAAACAAATGGACAAAAGATTTCTGAAGGCAGAAAAGCAAAGATTGCGAGCAGAGAAGAAACAGCGAAAGGCAGAGGTCCGGGAGCTTAAAAAGCAGCTGAAGTTGCACAGGAAAATTAATCTATGGAATTCTGTTCACGTGTTGGAAACTAGTGGCTTGCCTGCTCTGAAATCTGAGAGTCTCCAACCTAATGCCTTCAGGTAAGAAATGCTGGTAGCCCAGCGTTCCATTACTTGTCCTGTCTATCCTTTGTGATGAGACCAAGTTAGTGTAACAAGAGGAAATCGCTTGTTTAAAGTATCATTTGTTGTTGGATGTTGAAATTCTGTCTAAATGGAACTTGCAATATGCAGTGTTTACTGGTTTTACTTGGGAGAAGAGGAAAAATCTGTAAGAGTGATGAAAAGTCTTATTTGTAAGGCAAATAAGAAACTAATATTAGACTGTAGTACAATCCTTTTTATTCAGCATCATAAAAATGATGACTAAATTAAACTGATGTCCTCAGTCTCGCTGATTTGTTGCTGCATTTTTATTTTGGTTTTATTTCCTTCCTCTGCTCCAATCACAGCAGTTCCAGTCGACCCATCCAAGCAATTGTCCCAACACTAAGTGCAGTATTTGTGGATGAGAATTTGCCAGATGGGACTCATTTGCGACCAGGAACAAAGTTTATCAAACACTGGCGAATGAAAAACACTGGCAGTGTGGAGTGGAGCTCAGATACAAAGGTATCTTTCCTTTACTATTACTTTAAACACTAAAAGAGCTCTGTACTTGTATGCATCAGGAATTTGAGTTCTCTGTCAGAACTGCTGTAACATTTCACTGGGCCTGTTAATCCACAAGATGAAAGTTGAAGTGATAATGACTAATGTGAGAATGTTTGCAAGCAGCCACACTTGGCCATGCCTGGCATCTATCTACAGGGCCTTTCAACAGAGGAACCTTAAGTGCTCTTTACTGCTTGCTGTTTACAGAGAAGTTTGTGAAGTTGTGCTTTTTAACTTGTGTATTTCAGCTGAAACTTATGTGGGGAAATCTGACCTTGGCATCTTCAGAAAAAAAAGATGTGGTAGTGCCATCCCTTCCATCAGGACAAGTAGGAACTGTTTCAGTTGAGTTTGTAGCTCCTGATGTGGAAGGTACTTACACCTCTCACTGGAGACTGTCACACCGAGGAGAGCAGTTTGGGCCCAGGATCTGGTGCAGTATTGTTGTGGATCCCTTTCCAGCTACTGAGTATTTAGAAAGCAATTGCAAGGATTCTGATGGCTGTCTGAAGGATAAAGCTTCCAGCACACAACAGGCAAGTAACTATTATGGTATTATGGTTCAGGGGGGACCTTATAGTAACTTCTCAATACCTGAGGGGGTCCTACAGAAAGGCAGGGGAAGGACTTTTTCATATGATATGGGATGGGAGGACTAGAAACAGTGGATGTAAATTGGAGGGGGGTAGATTTAGACTTGACCTAAGAAAGAAATTCTTGACAGTGAGGGTGGTGAAGCACTGGAACAGGTTGCCCAGAGAGGTTGTGGATGCCCCCTCTCTGGAGATGTTCAAGACCAGGCTGGACAAGGCACTGAGCAGCCTGATGTAGTGGGAGGTGTCCCTGCCTGTGGCAGGGGGGTTGATCTTCAAGATCCCTTCCAACCCAAACTATTTCATGATTCTATGATTTGGGGCAGTTATGAGATGCTTAGTGAAAGGTTCATTGAATTTTATCTGCTGTGGCTTGGTGTCCCTAGCTATATTGATTTACTGAGTATTCTTTTAGTTGTTTGCTTCTAATTTTTTTTAATAAAGAAGTAACAACTTCTGTTACATCTGTGAATTCTTTTTGACATGGGATTAACTATCATTCTGCAACTATTTGTCCAGTTCTTTGAATTGAAACATTGCAGGATTTCTTTTTATATCTTGTATTTCTTGCTCTAAAATGAGTAAAATTAAATCTTTTTTTTAAGCTGGTCATGTTCTTGTACATGGTAGTCAGACACTATTCCATGCAGTTGTTTTATTTGCTACTTAAAGGGCTTCTGGACATTCTTTTTTTGCTTTTGCAGGGTGCTGCATTAAAGACAGAATCAGGTGCTCAACTGGTGGGTGAAATCATGGAGCAGGCTGAAATCCCTCTGACAACTGTACCTTTGAAAATCAAAAATCTGCCAAGTGAGAGAGAATTTTATATCCCATCTGTTGATCTTCTCACTGCACAGGTATAGTGCTCAGATTCAGGTAGAGATACAACAAACCACTTTGTCTATAAGAATAAAAGACTTTGAGCTCTGAAATATCCCCTGTATTTTCAGGAAGAGAATATTGCATTTTATGTAGCAGAAGTGCTTTTGAAACTAGTGTTGGGGACTGTCACGGTATGGAAAGTATGTGTCTGACAGACTGTCCTGGTTTGTCCAGGACACAGACAAGAATAAAGAATCACAGGTTTGGGTTTTTCTTAGGGAGAGAGCAAGGGAGTACTTCTTACTACCTGATTGTGTACCACATTCCACAATGTGGATGTACTTCTGCCTGAGATCATGCAGAGTAACCCACCAAAGTGGGTTAGACCTTGTAAGATAATGGGATCTAATGCTGAAAAGTGATGTATAAAATTCTGCTTTGGAGTTTGCTGATGAGGACTGTTTGGTATTTCTTTGTAGGATTTGCTGTCCTTTGAGCTGTTGGACATAAATATTGTACAGGAATTGGAGCGAGTGCCACACAATACTCCTGTTGGTGAGGTGGTTCTTAAGTTCTGTGTGCTGTCTCTAGAAGTCAGAGTTAACTGTTTGCCACATGAAAAGCTGAATTTGTACAAAAGACTTGTTTGCTCTTCAGAATAGAATGTCTTCCCAGCTCTCCTGCCTTTTCATTTAGATTCTTGCTGTTGTCTTAGAGGATATATTTGAATAGTACTTTGTATTCTTGGTATTTTTTTAGTCATAGGTTCTTTTCAGCTTCACATCCATGAAGACTATAAGATTCCAGACACTGGAGAAACTGCCATTTTCTTTGATCATCTAATGCCACTGTAATGCAAAACCAGTTGCTTGTTCATTCAAATTATTGTGGAAGATAACTGTGTTTCCTGGAAGAATATCCCTTAAATAAGGATAACTTTAAAAAAAAGTTACTTCTTGGAGAAAGGAAGGTTCCTATTCCTTTAGTACCAAATGTCTTTGCTACATTTCAAAACAAATGTCTTTGTTTACATTTCAGACATGACTCCATGCATGTCCCCTTTGCCACATGATAGCCCCTTGCTGGAGAAGCCTGGCTTAGGGCAAATAGAGGAGGAGAACGAGGGGAGTGGACTTAAACCAGTGTCTGGTGAGTAGTAGTTAGAGGGACCTTGGGGATGAGGGAAGGAGGACATTGTCACTTTAGTGCAGTCAGCAGTCTTGATGTCTAAAAGGACTTTAGACTCCTCTTTTCCATCTTTGGAAAAAACAAGCAATTTGGACTTCTAAGTCTGTAGTCTGATCTTACTCTGTGTCTGCAGAGATTGAAAAATTCAGCAATACAAAGGCTTGTGTGATTTGTCCAACTAATAGAATTGTTGAGGGAATTGGCAGTTTGCCTTTTGTAGACTAGGATATGCTCAAAACACTCGAGGTGTGGCCCCTTCTCAATCGCTTTCAACTTGAACTGAATTTCAAATTCTTGCAATTTCTAAAAAGAACTAACACAGAAAGTCAGTATTAGCATTGACTAGCCTAAAAATATTATTGTTATCCTTAGATTATTTTAACATCACTAGAAAAAATATTTCCCTTTCAAATGTATGATTGAAGTTTGCTTTCCTGCAGATAGTTGCAAAGTAAAAGTAAAAGCTGAACATCCATTGCACCAGGAGGAAGGGGAAGAAGATATGAGTGGGACTCAGTTTGTCTGTGAAACCGTAATTCGCTCTCTAACCTTAGATGCTGCACCTGACCATAAGCCACCACAAAAAAAGAAAACCCTGCAGAGTAAGTCCTGTCTGTAGCTGGCTTCTGGTGCTTTACTTGTAAGCACTTTTTGCCTGCATTTTGGGTAGTGATGTAATTTAAATTGGGTGTTCTGATTGTGTTGTTAGACTCTTCACAAACACTGCAAGACACTGCCCATTGCAGTGTTAAAAATGAAGAGGCTCCTGGGAAAAAAACAACTTCCACTTCTGAAATGGAAGCAAAGATTAACTGTGGTAAGTAAAATAGATTTTAATTTAAGTTAAAGCTGTAATAATGACAAAAAGAAGTCGGGAGCAAAAAGATGTGACACTGTTCTAGGAAACTGGTTGTCAGTAGATGGAGAGAATAGAATAGAATCATAGAGTAGTTTGGGTTGGAAGAGACCTTAAAGATCATCAAGTTCCAACCCCCCTGCCATAGGTAGGAACACCTCCCACTACATCAGGCTGCTTAGTGCCTCATCCAGCCTGGCCTTAAACACCTCCAGGGATTGAGGGGCCATCCACAACCTCTCTGGGCAGCCTGTTCCAGCGTGTCAGCACTCTCACTGTAAAGAATTTATTTCTTATATCTAGCCTGAATCTACCCCCTTCCAATTTACATCCATTATTTCTGGTCTTTCCATCAGATATCTCACTAAAAAGTCCTACCCCTGCCTTTTTGTAGTCCCCTTCAGGTATTGAGAAGTTACTCTGAGGTCCCCCCTAAGCCTTCTCTTCTCCAGGCTGAATCGCTGTTGCATCAGAAAATTGGAGTCAGGCCTCTAAATAAGTAGCTGGGTTAACATGAGGACAAGGTGAAAATGAGACATAAAGGTTCCAGGAGAGTATTTAAAAAAGCAGTCATTTGTTGTGCATGGCTGGTGACTTCTCAAAGTCAGTGCTCTGAATTCTGAGATGTGTGCAGTTTAAAGGCTAAAAACTACTCTTTAAGTTCTCAGTGTAGTTCTTATTTCTGTTTCTATTACAAGTATCAACAGTTGAATGCAAATGCTTAATAGTAAGATCTGATTTCTATTATGCTGCACCTTCACCCTGCCCAGAACAGAGAAAGGAAATTATACTGCTAATAGCAGCAAAGGTTTATGTTACTTGTAAATACTTGCTTTCACATCTGAGCCAATACAGTCTTTGCTCTTATCTGTGCAAAATGGGTAACTGTTAATGCTTCAGTTTTTCTATCAGGGGACCTTCCACTGTCTGAGGAGAGAATGCCCTGTAGTGATCCTGGCAATTCTGATGAAGAGGATGATGTTCAAAGTCAAGGTTCCTCTGCTTCATCTGAGGACTATATCATTATTCTCCCTGAGTGCTTTGACACCAGTCGCCCTTTAGGGGAGTCTATGTATAGTTCTGCTCTTTCTCAGCCCAGTCTGGAAAAGACTGCTGAAATGGGAACAGAGGATACAGAAGGAGGAAGTCAGCCACCAGTCCACAGTATCACTGATACTTTGTCAGTGTCACCAACAATGGCTGGAGTACCAGTAACCCCAGTGGCTGAGGAGGCCTTAACCCAGACACAAAGGTAAGCTGCTTGGACAAGCCCAGAGTGGTTGTGTGAGGGTAGCTGTAGAGCCTGTAGGATGTTGTGTTTCACTTCATTGTCCAAATGGAAACTTCTGTTTCAACAAAAATTTGTCACAAAATGGAACAAATGTCTTAAATCCTACAACTCTACATAATGCTTGTACTTACTGATTGCAAGGCAGGGAAATCATAGAAAGCATAGAAATCGTAGAATCATAGAAATCATAGAATCATAGAAATGATAGAATAGTTTGGGTTGGAAGGGACCTTAAAGATCATCGAGTCCCACCCCCCCTGCCATAGGCAGGGACACCTCCCACTAGATCAGGCTGCTCAGTGCCTTGTCCAGCCTGGTCTTGAACACCTCCAGCGAGGGGGCATGCACAACCTCTCTGGGCAGCCTGTTGCAGTGCTTCACCACCCTCACTGGAAAGAATTTCTTTCTTATGTCAAGTCTGAATCTACCCCCTTCCAATTTACATCCATTGTTTCTAGTCCTCCCATCCAAAAAAGGGAGAAAAAGAAGGATCACGTGAAGCTTCTTCTTTTCTTTGGCGATCTTGACTTGCCTATATGTGTACATGTGTAGACTAAAGATAATAAAAGTGTGGGGGGGGGAATTGTTGGTTTTTGTTGTTGTTGTTTTGTTTTTTCATTTTTTTGCTCTATTTTTTCAGGAATCTTGGATCTATTCAGAATCATAGTTTCCAAGAACCAAATATATCAGCTTCAGAGAATATCTCTTCCACTTCTCAGAATCAAATAAGAGAAGGTATTGTCAGCATACCTCCACAGTTGTCATCACCTGTTTTTCTGCTTAGTACTGTATTTGATGTCTTGTTCTTGAGGAGAGCAAAAATCTACCAAGTCCTGATTGTTTTCTCTCGGTGTTGAAAACTTGCTATGTTTAAGATTTGAATAAAGAAATAATTGGTTTTGTGAATTGGCTAAGAGCATCTATTAATTAATTGTAAAGTGTAGGAGGGTACTCAGTAGTATTTTTAAACATCTGGAAAATTACTTTGCTCTGGAATTAATGAAATATATATTTAAGGTATATTAATTATTTATTAATTATATTAATATATATAATATATATATTATACTTTGGAAATTATTTTGATAGTTTTGACTGCAGTGAGATTCCTACATCCTGGTTTATATTTATATGACTAAACTTGATGTAATTTTTGTTTGAATCACTTTCTCCTGATGTACACGTGTCTCTTCAGCTTCTCATGTACTGGTTGTGTTGATATGACTGTTTGTGTTTTTCTTCCTGTTCCAGAACCCAGTGGTGAAGACAGTCATGAACCAGGAACTTCTGGATTTCTCACTAATAAACAGAGGTGCTCAGAATATGCAAGGTAATGAAGCTGTGATTTCACATTTTAAATTAAGAACTGCTAAGTTAATAGTCTAGCAGAAAGCACCAGCTAACACATGTAGTCAATATTTTGGTATTGAGACCTCCCCTCTTAAAGGAACATGCTGAATTATATCGTGTTGTATTTTCATAAGATCTTGGTTTCTACTTAGAATTTTGAAGGTTGCAGAATTAGCAGGGAAAAGTGTATCAGGAGTTCAAGCTGTATCCTTGTAAAATTCTGTGAAAAGTAGCTGGAAAATATCAAGATTCTTAGGATAGGGATTTCCTAAGTTAGCCACAAAGTTAAGATGCTTATATTTTGTCTTATTCTGTTTGCCTCAGTAAGAATTAATGGAAAACAAATGGGAGTTTCTCTGGCCTGAATGGGTACACACTTTTCAGGTATAGCTGTAATCTTCTGGCTGAGAATGTTTTTAATTCTTTACAAAGGGCTCTTCTGGAAGGCGAACTATAATGTACTTGAACATAAAGTCACAGTGTAATAGAAGGTTGCCCAGAGAGATTGTGGATGCCCCCTCTCTGGAAGTGTTCAAGACCAGGCTGGACAAGGCACTGAGCAGCCTGATACAGTGGGAAGTGTCCCTGCCTATGGCAGGGGGGTTGGAACTCGATGATCTTTAAGGTCCCTTCCAACCCAAACTATTCTATGATTCTATGACAAAGGAGGAATAAAAGCTTTCTGGATAGCTCAGTTCTTAAATAGCAGTGTATTCCTTTGGATCACAGGTTGTTCTCTCCAACAAAATCTACATGAAAGGGAGAGAGACTTGTATTTCATGTGAAACACAAGCTTGGCTGTACTGACCCTAAAGTAATACCTTCCTTCTCTGCAGATACCCTCAAGGAACCAGCATTGCAGAAGAATTGGTCAAAGGAGCTTTATCAGTTGCTGCTTCTGCCTACAAAGCATTATTTGCTGGACCACCCATTACAGAGCAGGTAAACACCTTTCCTGGATGCTGTGTGAAACTACAAGCCTTAGAACAATAGGTTTATGATTTATAAAATTGATGTTCTCTGTAGGACTTCATGCACTAATAAAATGCTAAGTTTGAGAGCATAAGTTTGAAGTACACCACTCTACCAGCAGGTAGGGAAGTCCACACCATGGTGATAGCAGCATTACTCTTAACAGCACTGTGCAAGAGTGGTAGTTCACAGTGAAAGAATATAAACAGTTTAATTGTGGACAAATGGCCTCTATGTCTTAAATATATTCTTATGTAATGTAGAACTACTGCATTAAATGACAATAAAAAATAATATAATTTATTTATTACCTTCTGTTTTCAGCAACCTGCAGCTATGGAAGAGCCAACTGCCACCCTTCTGTCCAGTCTGTGTGAGATGGGATTCTGTGACAGGCAGTTAAACCTGCAGCTGCTGAAGAAACACAACAATAATATGGTTCAAGTGGTGACTGAATTGCTTCAGATCAGTAATAGTGACTGGTACAGCAGTAGGTGTTAATCTTCCTGGTGGAGGGAGGAATTATCTTCCTCACATGTACTCACATTAAACACTGCAGCGGGAGCAGGCTGCTTCTCACCTGCTTTCTCTTTGGAGGTGTGACTGAAACTTTGGCTTTTCTTTGAAAATCTTCTTTGTTTTTCCTCTTGAAAATGTCAAACAGTAGTTGTCATGCCATCTTAATAGGAGACTAGAATTTCAGCTGTTGTTTGGAACTCACATTTATAGTCTTTCAGTCTCTAATTCCATACCAAATCCTTTTCTCAGAGAATCCTGTAGAATTAATTTAAACATCTACCTGGATGAAAATGTCTTCTTTTCTTGAGTGTAGGCTTTTTTTAGGCAGCTGGAAACTTGTTTTGTTGACCTTTAACTGGCTTTGGAATAGGAACCAATGTAAAATGCTGCTGTAAAATGTAGGCTTGCCTAATTTACTAGAGATCCCCACAACTAGCAAGTTACTTCTTCCTTCTGATATGATTTAGTAATTGACTTGTGCAATGCATGATAGTAATGTAGCTGACTTAAACCTTACAGATGATTCTTAGAAGAAAAACGTGGCTCATACGCAAAGTCTGTCTTGAGCCTTCAGCCTTTGTAAATCTGAAAGTGTAACGACCATTAAACTGATGAGTATCCAGAAAGTAATTGCTTCTTGTAGGAGAATGAAGCCAGGCAGTGAATTTATCAGCAGTGATTGAACCATCACTAGTTACAACAGTGCAAAATGTATCTATCTCTAATGGAAAAATAGAGCCTATAAAATATTTTGTTAAAAAAGGAGTGTTAGAGTAAGGAAGACCTTTACAAGAATCTACAGATCTGTCTAGAAGTGTTAAAAGATGGACTGCTGTCTTTTTCTTCCACCAATAAAGCTCTTGTTCTGTTAAGATCACATAGAAGAGTTGAAGAATGTAGAATTGGAGTACGAGTTCTGTGATGTTTAGGAAAGGGAAGAGCGCTTGGGGTAGGGAGTGTCAGTTAATGTATTTTTCAAGCTGTAACATAATAGTCCTAAATGTTGAGTCTTCTGTGATGGTTCTAACTGCTCCAGTGTTTCCATGGACAAGTCTGTAGCATTATTTTTTCTCATAAGACTTTGCTTTTAGATATCCATGTTTAACTTGGAAATTCAGGAGTTCCCTTCAAGACATGCTGAGTGAGATTTGATTCTGAAGAATCATGAGAAACAAGCCCCATCCCCTGCTGTGCAGTGAATTATCCAGAGAGAACTTTACTGAGTCACATCCCTCTGAAGGTGACAGCAGTGTTGCCTACACTGTTACTTTCACACAAACTTCTAGCTGTAGTAAGAGACCATCAATCCTAAAATATGTTATTATTGTGTCTTTGAACTAAGGTATTTGCCAAGGCAGGTGATCAGCAGTAGTAGCTTTTTAAAAACTTAGAGGTAAGATACCATTAAAGTAATTGAAGAAAAAAATGTACCATACCCTTTTTGCTTTGGACCTATTTTTATAGATGGTGGGAGATTATACTCTTAAATCTTTATTTTGAAATACAGTAGAACTATTCTGCAGTGTTTCCCATCTCAGTGCACACCAGCACAACTGCCTGCTGTGGACCAGATAGAGATCTTTCTGTAACATGCTGAAACTGCTGTTTTCTCCTGACTTGAATTTATACATAGTGCTTGCAGTACCTTTGGGAGGAGAGGGATGAAGTGCTGCAGCTGGTGAAGGTTCCAAGGGCAGTGTCATTGTCTGCTTACACCTTGACCAGGTGCTCCTTTGTGCACCTTCAGCTGTGGACTGTTCAAAGTGTTCTTTGAGGAGGAGCACTTCATCCCAGATTGAAGTGTGAAATGTTTTCTTCAGGTTACTTTTTCCTAGAGTTTAGTTAATGTATGCTCAGGCTTAAAGACTAGATATATTTCTGTTGGCTTTGTATATTTTGTTAATGGACGCATGGTATAATTTATAAATATATTCTACAGTGCAGATGTGCCCTCTGTGTTTTGTTGAGGGGGAACTGCCTGGGGCTGTGTCCTGCTTCCCCGGGAGCCCGGCTTCGGTCGGGACAGGAGGTCGGGGCCGAGGGGCAGCGCAGGGAGGAGCCGAAGGTCAGGCGCTGTGCCTTTCATAGAATCATTTGGGTTGGAAGGGACCTTAAAGATCATCGAGTTTCAAACCCCCTGCCATAGACACCTCCCACTAGATCAGGCTGCTCAGTGCCTTGTCCAGCCTGGTCTTGAACACCTCCAGAGAGGGGACATCCACAACCTCTCTGGGCAACCTCTTCCAGTGCTTCACCACCCTCACTGGAAAGAATTTCTTTCTTATGTCAAGTCTAAATCTATCCCTTTCCAATTTACATCCATTGTTTCTAGTCCTCCCATCCCATATCATATTAAAAAGTCCTTCCCCTGCCTTTCTGTAGGACCCCCTCAGGTACTGAGAAGTTAATCTGAGGTCCCCCTGAGCCTTCTCCAGGCTGAACAACCCCAACTCCTTCAGCCTGTCTTCATAAGGCAGTTGCTCCAGCCCTTTGATCATCTTTGTGGCCTCCTCTGGACCTGCTCCAACAGCTCAATGTCCTTCCTGTGTTGAGGGCTCCAGAACTGGACACAGTAACTCCAGGTGGGGTCTCACCAG
>VZTY01018396.1:35388-49072 GCA_013400935.1 Turnix velox
CCCAAGTCTTTCTCTTCAGAGCTGCACTCAAGCCACTCTCCACCCAGCCTGGGTCTGTGCTTGGGATTCCTTCGACCCAGGTGCAGGACGTTGCATTTGGCCTTTCGCTTGGTCTCCCCGCAGCCCGGTGAATAGGTGGCTTCTCCCGACGCCGGTTTCCGGCTGCCTTTTGTCTCGCCCCAGCGACGGCCTCGGTGCAGCCGAGGGGTGACCGCCCGGGGCCAGGGATCCCAGCGGCTCCGCGGCCCGCTCCGCCTCCTGCGCAGGGCTCGGCCACAGCCCGCCCCTTCCGCCCTCTTCCGGCTTCTTGCGTTGCCCTCCGGAAGCGGAAGTGCGTGTGTGTTTGTGTGTGTAGGTTTGAGGCTGGGCGGTGTCATGGCGGATTTGGGGACACTGGAGGAGCTCGCCAAACTCGAGTACCTATCGCTGGTTTCCAAGGTTTGCACCGAGCTCGACAACCACCTGGGTATTAACGACAAGGATCTAGGTGAGTGCGGCCCACGCTGAGGCCTCTCCATGGCCGGCCGGGCCGGGGCTGCTGTCACCGTTTCTTTCGGGGGCGCGTTTTTGCGAAGAGGCTTTTCGAATTCAATAAAAAACAACGTGATTTTTCCTTCAGAAACCCCGCCGAAAACTCGTGTGAAAAAAAAATGCTCCGCTGCGGGCTCCTGGGAGCGGCGGGGGATGAACCCATCCCGACCCCCGTTGCCGGGAGAACGAATTTTAAACAAACATAGATTTTTTTAGATTATTTGTGCTCATTTACCTTTTGATTGTTCTTCACAGCTGAGTTTGTGATAAGTCTTGCTGAGAAAAATACTACTTTTGACACGTTTAAAGCAGTTCTTCAAAAGAATGGCGCTGAATTCACAGTAAGTGAACGTTATTTATGTGTTTTTCATGTCCTGGTGTATTTTATAAAGATGTTTGTTTCAAAGTGAGAGGGGTGCGAGGAGTAATTATTGGGTTTTTTTGATTGGAAAACTATGCACTAATTAGCCTTCAAGTATTTTTGCTGTTCCCCCACCCTTCTCCTGAGGATCTGCACAGCTCATTGAGTATCTGAAATAAGGAAGTAACAACTTTTCACAAGAGCAAATGTCCTTTTTGTGCTTTTTTTAGGTGATGTATTGTGAGTTTCTCACAAATAACTGCAGTTGAATCAAAGAGGTGATTGATGAGCAGAAAAATCACTTCATTGGAATGATCATAATAATTTTCAGACTTAGGTTGTTATATATTTTTAGGATGTATGTGAAGCCTAATGATACTTTGTGGAAATGAACCTGCATCTTCAAAATCGAGCTTTCTTTTAGTCCTGCTGCTCAAACTGTCATTCTAACCGTCTAATAATGAAAACCAATGTTGTAGTAATTTCTTAGATTTTGAAGTATTTTATTTCATTTTTCAGGATTCCCTTATTAGTAACTTGTTACGTCTCATACAGACAATGCGACCTCCACCAAAGCCATCCACCAGCAAAGGTAAAACATCACGTTCCTCTTATCCTTTCAGGGTAAAAACTAGACCAGAACTGTTAGCCTCCTGTAGGTTTTGGCCATATTTGGTGGGACTGACGTAGTTATTTGTCTTTCTGCTTTCAGTGGGGGTTAGAAAAACTGTTTAGGCACTAAATAAACATGCTATAAGTACTCTTGTTTAGGTATTTATTTCAGAGATTCAATAATAATTAGAGCATTTGTTGTTGTAACGTTGTTACAAAGGTTCAATACAAAGATTACATCTTTACCCTTTGTATTCAAATGAAAGTTAAACTTTGTTTTCAATTTCAAAAGAATCAAGAGCAAATCATTTTATCTCTCCTATGTTTGTGTTTTGTTTGTTTTTCTGTTCTAAACCTCAAAATCAGAGACAGTTGTCAAGCCCAAATCAGAGAAGGAGAAGTTAAAGGAGTTGTTTCCAGCCCTCTGCAGGCCGGACAATCCCAATATCAGGGTAAGGATGGAAATTCAGAATTTTCTTGTGAGAAGGTGAAAACATAGTTTCAAATTTTTTTTTTTTTTTTTTTTTGTATCCTATTTCTCTCAGTTTCATGTTAGGTTTTTTTATGTTAATGTGAGTGTTGCCTACTAGTGCATGAATAAAAGTGGAGTATGAGAAATAAAATATGAAAGATACTGGAGGCTGGTATGACTGCATATAGTTATCAGGAATGGCTGTTACAGCAATTGCCACAAATGCTATTTTGCAGAATACATGGAAAATTAGGCTTTAGTGACATGAAATCTGTTGCCTGGTTTTTCTTTTGCAATGTTCACACTAACGATGGATTATAAAGCAGTTAAATACCTTGGGCTTTCAGATGGTACAGAACACTAGAGTTTTATGTTTTGGTAATATTCAGAGGTTTTGAGTTGAAACTGTTTCTTGTGTAAAAGCAAAGTTGTCTCAATACTGCAGCAAAATACAGAGCTAACCTTTTCCTTATATCACATATTCTGTCTGGTCTTATTTTATTTTACATCATATAATAGAATCATAGAATAGTTTGGGTTGGAAGGGACCTCAAAGATCATCGAGTTCCAACCCCCCTGCCACAGGCAGGGACACCTCCCACTAGATCAGGCTGCTCAGTGCCTTGTCCAGCCTGGTCTTGAACACCTCCAGAGAGGGGACATCCACAACCTCTCTGGGCAACCTCTTCCCGTGCTTCACCACCCTCACTGGAAAGAATTTCTTTCTTATGTCAAGTCTAAATCTACCCCCTTCCAATTTACATCCATTGTTTCTAGTCTTCCCATCAGATATCTTACTAAAAAGTCCTTCCCCTGCCTTTCTGTAGGACCCCCTCAGGTACTGAGAAGTTACTATGAGTTCCCCCCAAGCCTTCTCCAGGCTGAACAACCTCAACTCCTTCAGCCTGTCCTCATAGGGCAGTTCCTCCCGCCCTTTGACCATCTTGGTGGCCTCCTCTGGACCCGCTCCATTGTCCTTCCTGTGTTGAGGGCTCCAGAACTGGACACAGTAACTCCAGGTGGGGTCTCACCAGAGCCCAGTAGAGGGGCAAAATCCCCTCTCTGGACCTGCTGGTCACACTCCTCTTGATGCAACCCAGGATTTGGTTGGCCTTCTTGGCTGCGAGTGCACACTGCTGGCTCATGTTGAGTTTGTCATCAACTGACACCCCCAAGTCTTTCTCTTCAGAGCTGCACTCAAGCCACTGTCCACCCAGCCTGTGTCTGTGCTTGGGATTGCTTCCACCCAGGTGCAGGACCTTGCACTTGGCCTTGTTGAACTTGCTGAGGTTGGCTTGGGCCCATCCTTCCTAAATAGATCTGCTTATCCTTTCTGGAGATTAATTCTCTAGGACATACTTTTTATCAGCCTTTTCTCTTCTTGCAGAATATGTTGGATGAAGATGATGTGAAAGTGGCAGCTGATGCACTTAGAGAACTAGAAGCTCTAATGCCTAGTGCAGACCGGCAAGGCCGGCAGAGGAGCAGTGACCAAAGGTACATTTCTAGTCTTTCTCTGGGGATGGGTGATGGCAGTTAATATGTTCTGCTTACTCTATTTCTACAAGTCACTGCTGATTATCTACTGTTTGTTTGTTTGTCAGGGCAAAGAAAAGGAGGAAGAGTCGAAGTCGTAGCAGGGAAGGGAAACGAAGGCACAGATCTCGCTCTAGGTCTCGAGACAGGACTCGAGATAGGAACAGGGGAAAATCTCGATACCGCTCGAGGAGCAGAAGTCGGAGTCCCAGTAGTAGGGACTACAAGGATCGAGAGAAATTCATGGAGAAGAGCAATGAGAGATGGAGAGACAAGCACATAGACCGTCCACCACCTGAGGAGCCTTCCATTGGAGATATTTACAATGGCAAAGTCACAAGTATAATGCAGTTTGGATGCTTTGTGCAGCTGGAAGGATTAAGGTACCTTCTTCTGGAGAAGAGAAGGCTGCAGGGTGACCTCATTGCAGTCTTTCAATACCTGAAGGGAACCGACACTCAAGAAGGGAGTAAACTCTGTAAAAGGTCTGACAAAATCAGAACTAGGGGAAATGGATCCAAGCTGAAGGAGGGAAGATTTAGGTTGGATGTTAGGGGGAAGTTCTTTACTAGGAGAGTGGTTAGGTCCTGGAACAGGCTGCCGAGGGAGGTTGTGGATGCCCCGTCCTTGGAGGTGTTCAAGGCCAGGTTGGATGGGGCCCTGGGCAACCTGATCTAGTAAATGTGTTTGTTTGGTGGCCCTGCTAGGCAGGGGGGTTGGAACTGCATGATCCTTGAGGTCCCTTCCAACCTGGGTCATTCTGTGATTCTATATACAGCTAATCCAGTACTATTCCATCTAACTTCACTGGTCTCTTAAAGAGATGACAAGGCCACAGTAAGACAAGCTGGATTTTGCTGCTAAAATGATAATCTGTTTTTCAGAAAAATGGATTTAATAGCAGAGAATGTTCTTATCAAAATGAGCAATCGGTTTTCAGCAGTATTTTAATGAATGATCTGAAGCACTGTTAGAGTAATGAAGCACAAGATCTCATTTCATTTTGTTTGTTTTGCCTACAGGAAGCGCTGGGAGGGCTTGGTCCACATCTCAGAGCTTCGAAGAGAAGGGCGAGTTGCCAATGTTGCTGATGTTGTGAGCAAGGGACAAAGAGTAAAAGTCAAAGTGTTATCCTTTACTGGATCCAAAACCAGCCTGAGCATGAAGGTGTGGAAAACATAACGTAGTGATTATAATGGCTTGTGGTGCCTAAATTTTTAAAAGTTACTCATCTGCATTTTCTCTTGTGTTAGAGAAAGCACCAGTGTTAGTAGGTAAGTGCAATATACTTACAGCTAATGAATTATTCAATCTAATGTAGGATGTTGATCAGAACACTGGGGAAGACTTGAACCCAAACCGAAGGAGAAATCTGGTTGGAGAAACTAATGAAGAAACTTCTATGAGAAACCCAGACAGACCCAGTCACCTGTCCCTTGTGAATGCTCCAGAGGTGGAGGATGATAGCCTTGAACGCAAACGCCTCACCCGAATTTCAGACCCAGAGAAGTGGGAAATAAAACAAGTGAGTTTTCTAGGTGGAGAAATAGGATGTTAGTCAGTAAAACTACTACCAAATTTCATGTACTAGAATATAGCTCCTAGATTGTTTTTGGAACTTATTTCTTATCTCTAAATTGCTGCTTTAGTGCCATTTGGGGCCCTAGCTTAATTCTAACTGTGAAGTTAACTTTGTTTTGAACAGGGGGTTGGACTGGATATCCCAAGCTTATTCTGACCTGGGGGATCATAGTATTTATCCAACTCCTTTTTACTTTTATTATTGCAGTGCTACCATGCATAAGCCAGCTGTCTCATGCTGACAGTGTTTAGAATACAAAAAGACTATTTGTTCAGAGGCTGGTTGACTTGGGGAGATTCATCCCAGAATGAAGAGCCATTCCTTTGTTCTGAAATCACTTCATTCCTTTGTCCCCATTTCACAAGTCTAGCATTGAATAATGTTAGAACTAAGACCTCTTATGCAAGAGATGTGTTACAACATTAACTTGCCCCCATGAAGAATGTATTTGTTGTCTTCTCAGATGATTGCAGCTAACGTGCTTTCCAAAGAAGAGTTTCCTGACTTTGATGAGGAGACTGGGATTCTTCCTAAAGTTGATGATGAAGAAGGTAATATTTCCAAATAGTCTTATTTTGCTAAAAATTCCTTGTGCTTCTGGATGGGTTTTGATTCAAAAGGTGATGATATAATGAGATATGAAGCATCTCACAACTTCTTGTCATATGAGACATAGTTGATGATGAAGAAGGTAATATTTTCAAATAGTCTTATTTTACTGGAAATTCCTTGTGCTTCTGGATGTGTTTTGATTCAAAAGGAGGTGGTGATATAATGGGATATGGAGCATCTCACAACTTCTTGTCATATGAGACATTCTGCCCCTGTTGTTGGTGGCATGTGGATGTGCCCTGTCAATGCATTCATTTTGTTTGTGATTGTACTCAAGAATCATAGAATCATAGAATAGTTTGGGTTGGAAGGGACCTTAAAGATCATCGAGTTCCAACCCCCCTGCCATAGGCAGGGACACCTCCCACTACATCAGGCTGCTCAGTGCCTTGTCCAGCCTGGTCTTGAACACCTCCAGAGAGGGGGCATCCACAACCTCTCTGGGCAGCCTGTTCCAGTGCTTCACCATCCTCACTGGAAAGAATTTCTTTCTTATGTCAAGTCTAAATCTACCCCCTTCCAATTTACATCCATTGTTTCTAGTCCTCCTAGTTACTATAAGTTCCCCCCAAGCCTTCTCCAGGCTGAACAACCCCAACTCCTTCAGCCTGTCTTCATAGGGCAGTTGCTCCAGCCCTTTGACCATCTTCGTGGCCCTCAAAATTAACAAGAAACAGCACTTGAGGAGGTACTTTGATGTACCAGAAAGAATGTGTTTAACTTTTCTGTAAAAGTTGTCACTTTTCAACTTTAGATGAGGATCTTGAGATTGAACTAGTTGAAGAAGAGCCACCGTTCCTTCGAGGTCATACCAAGCAGAGCATGGATATGAGCCCCATCAAAATAGTAAAGGTGAGAGATTCCTAGGACGAAAACCTATATACTTGATTTAATTAAATAAATATGGAGAATTAATCAACTGGACAATTCTTTGGGCCCTGGAAAACATTACCTATGAACTGAGGATTCTTTCTTATAAAGCTGGTTTCTTGCTTAAACTGGTGATAATGAAGTGGACTCATAGAATCATAGAATAGTTTGGATTGGAAGGGACTTTAAAGATCATCTAGTTCCACAACCTCTCTGGGCAACCTGTTCCAGTGCTTCACCACCCTCACTGGAAAGAATTTCTTTCTTATGTCAAGTCTAAATCTACCCCCTTCCAATTGACATCTATTGTTTCTAGTCCTCCCATCCCATATAATATTAAAAAGTCCTTCCCCTGCCTTTCTGTAGGACCCCCCCAGATAAGTTATTATGAATTAAAACATTCAGAAGATGTCTTTAAAAGATAGCTGAAGGATTGTGAGTGCTTGAAGTCTTTTTTGTTGCTTCCCAGAATCCAGATGGTTCCTTGTCTCAGGCTGCAATGATGCAGAGTGCTTTAGCTAAAGAAAGACGAGAACTAAAGCAAGCCCAGAGAGAAGCAGAGATGGACTCTATCCCCATGGGACTGAACACACACTGGGTGGATCCTCTCCCTGATGGTATGTCTGAACGTGTCTAAATCTGAACTTTGCCTTTTTTGTGATAGTTGTGTAAGTCAGGAGAAATGCAGTGATGCATTTTAAAGTGTGGCAGAGAAGAAATGTTTTTCCTTTGGAGTGGAGATAGGAGCTTCAAGGGAAATATGCAGCTATATCCTGCTATCCTTCAAGGGTGCATTACTGAAGGGTGTGATGGATGATGAAGCAACCTTTTATGTGAAGATTAATGTAATACTGATGGTATACATGTAGGAATTTAAAAAATATTTCAACACAAATGGAGAAGGTATGGCTGATGAAGCAGTAGTACCAGAGTCTGTGCTGTGTGAACATGAATTGTGAAATTGTTTCTTTTCTAGTGGATGGAAGACAAATTGCTGCAAACATGCGAGGTATTGGGATGATGCCAAATGATATCCCAGAGTGGAAGAAACATGCATTTGGTGGCAACAAAGCTTCTTATGGTAAGAAGACCCAGCTTTCCATCATTGAGCAGAGAGAAAGTCTTCCAATCTTCAGACTAAAGGATCAGCTGATACAAGTAAGAATCTTGAAATGGCATTCTTGCTTGAGCAAGTGACAATTTAAAATAATGGAACAGTTTGGGTTGCATGGGACCCTAAAGATCATCTCATTCCAACCACCTGCTCCAAGCCCCATCCTACCTGCCATTGAACATTTCCAGGGATGGGACAGTCACAGCTTCTCTGGGCAGCATGTTCCAGTGTCTCACCCCCCTCGCAGTAAAGAATTTCTAATCTGAATTTGCCCTCTTTCGATGTAAAACTGTTACCCCTCATCTTATTGCTACACTCACTGATAGAGAGTCTCTCCCCAGCTTTCCTGTTGCTCCTTTAGGGACTGGAAGAAGTCTAGTCCTACGTGTACTTAGTTGATTTTTTAAGTTGTTTTTAAAAGTTTGACAATTATATCTATTATATTTTTTAGGCTGTGCATGACAACCAGATTCTGATCGTTATTGGAGAGACAGGATCTGGGAAAACCACCCAGATTACCCAGTACCTGGCTGAGGCAGGTTATACATCAAGAGGAAAGATTGGATGTACTCAACCTCGCAGAGTGGCTGCAATGTCTGTGGCAAAGAGGGTGTCAGAGGAATTTGGTTGCTGCTTGGGACAAGAGGTAAATTTTCATGCCATCAAAATAAGTATGAGGAAAAATCAGTGCTCGTTTCCTTGTGTGTCCATGTGTGTGTTCACTTCTGGGCTGTGATAGGAGGCTGCTGAGTGATCAAACTGGTGCTGACTGTTTAATTCTGTAGCTGCCATTTCTGTGCAACTGTTTTTTTTTCTAGGTTGGCTACACCATTCGATTTGAGGACTGCACTAGCCCTGAAACTGTTATCAAATACATGACAGATGGTATGTTATTGAGGGAGTGCTTGATAGATCCTGATCTTAGTCAGTATGCTATTATCATGCTGGATGAAGCCCATGAGAGGACTATACATACGGATGTGCTCTTTGGACTACTGAAAAAGGTAACCAAGTATTGATTTAATTTTTTTTTTTCTTATATTTGCTTCAATGTCCTCCCTATGCTTGCTGTAGATAAGAGAAAGGCAGGGCCTCAGAAGTCTTGTCTGAAGCAAAGTGAATCCTCCTAAAGGTTTGTAGTCTAAATTTTCATGAGATGAGCCTCCACAGGCAAACAAAGTGAGAAAAATTCATTAGAAACAATGAGAATTGGCAGTCCAGGATATTTGTAGTGATTTGTGTACCAGACAAGTGGTCTTTCTTTTCTTGTCCTTCTCTGATAAATGCTTTCTGTGATAGATGCTGCTAGGAAAAGTGTGAAATGTGAACTTAACAGTAAATTGTTTAAAATTCTGGCTACTGGAATGATTTGCCCCTTTACTTTTGCACCAGAACTTCTGATATTACTTGTCACATTTCTCCAACTTATGTGCCATAGTCCCAAGGGCAATAAATAAGTTGAAATTCCTGTTGAACTTTCCTGCTCTGGCAGGGAGATTTGACTAGATGATCTTCTGAAGTCCCTTCCAATTTCTGATATTCTGTGGTTCTGTCATGCTGCAGACAGTGCAGAAACGGCAGGATATGAAGCTGATAGTGACATCGGCCACACTGGATGCTGTGAAATTCTCTCAGTATTTCTATGAAGCACCAATCTTCACAATTCCTGGCAGAACATATCCAGTAGAAATTCTCTACACCAAAGAGCCAGAGACAGATTATTTGGATGCCAGTCTGATCACAGTAATGCAGATCCACTTAACAGAGCCACCAGGTCAGTGGGGAATGGTCCGGGGTAGTTGGTGACTCAAGGTCTTTCTGTAAGCCATGGATTGTGTTCAGCACTATCATTTATTGTTTGCAAATACAGTAAACTCTGGAAAAGTTGCATAAAAGACTGAAGTATATTGCTTCTGGCTAGGAGTTGTTTCCCAGGGGCTGGAAAAAGTTGAGGATCCTCTGCTTTAAATGGGAAAGGTAAGGGATGGCAATGTGATAATGCCTGAATTGTATCGAACAGATTTGATTCTGTGGATTTTCTATTTTTCTTCCCTGTGTAGGTGACATTTTGGTGTTTCTAACTGGTCAGGAAGAGATTGACACAGCCTGTGAAATCCTCTACGAGAGGATGAAATCTCTAGGACCTGATGTTCCAGAGTTAATTATCCTACCAGTATATTCAGCTTTGCCTAGTGAGATGCAAACCAGGATCTTTGATCCAGCCCCACCAGGAAGCAGAAAGGTAATTTCAGCTAAAGTGACATCTTCTGGTGATACAAAAAAGACATAGAGATTTTGGAAAGGGTCCAGAGGAGGGCCACGAAGATGATCAGGGGGCTGGAGCACCTCCCCTATGAGGACAGCCTGAGGGAGTTGGGCTTGTTCAGCCTGGAGAAGAGAAGGCTGCGGGGTGACCTCATTGCAGCCTTTCAATACCTGAAGGGAACCTACACCCAGGAAGGGAGTAAACTCTTTGAAAGGGCTGACAATAGCAGGACTAGGGGAAATGGATCCAAGTTGAAGGAGGGAAGATTTAGGTTGGATGTTAGGGGGAAGTTCTTTACTAGGAGAGTGGTTAGGTCCTGGAACAGGCTGCCGAGGGAGGTTGTGGATGCCCCGTCCTTGGAGGTGTTCAAGGCCAGGTTGGACGGGGCCCTGGGCAACCTGATCTAGTAAATGTGTTTGTTTGGTGGCCCTGCTGGGCAGGGGGGGGAGCACTGCCAATAGAATGAAGTCCCTTCCAACCCGGATCATTCTGTGATTCTGTGAATAGTGAGGTGTATTACACTGGTAATCAGATGTAGGAAGGTTTTGGTTTTCTTTTTTTTCTTAATGCTTCTGAATCTGTTGGTTACAATTGTAGAGAAAAATTGAAGTACTTCTGGAGAAGGTAGATTCTTCAGATCATACCACGTTGCTGCTTTCAATGTTAAGTGGGAGCAGCTGCGTTTGTAACAAACTGCTCATACCATGTATGGCTTGTTCAATCAGAGTCAGAACTGGCACTGAATCTGACTGGTGTTTTCAGGTTGTCATTGCCACAAACATTGCTGAGACATCTTTGACTATTGATGGAATATATTATGTAGTCGATCCTGGCTTTGTGAAGCAGAAAGTTTATAACTCCAAGACTGGAATTGACCAGCTGGTTGTTACACCTATTTCACAGGTAAGGATTCTGGCATTCTGTGTTTGACAGCTGGCAGTGTATCTTGATGATACAGTGTCCAGGCACATGAAAACAAAGTGAGACTGATAAAAACACATTTTCAGTAACTCCTTAAGGCTGTGCCTGAAGAATGCATACTCTCCTGTGTTGTACCATAAATATCTTTGTAGATATAGATGTATATATTGCATATACAATATAATGATTGTATTGTACTTGTTTTCCTCTGTGCCTGTTTGCACCTGTTCATTGAGATGCCTTGTTACCTTTAGGCTCAAGCAAAGCAGCGAGCAGGAAGGGCTGGGAGAACAGGCCCAGGAAAGTGCTACAGGTTATACACAGAGAGGGCCTATCGAGATGAAATGCTAACCACCAATGTGCCTGAAATCCAGAGAACAAACCTGGCCAGTACAGTGCTTTCCTTGAAGGTGGGTGTTTCAGTGACTTGTAGCAAGCTAACCTGATCATATGTGTCCCAATAAATTAGGTGAGTGGGTTACTTAATGTTCTGTAGACCCTCATAGTTTCATGGTTATATGTCTGACTGGAGTCTGTTCTCTTACTTCTCATTGTTTTAACTGGGGTATTCTCCCTTCCCTCTGGTCAGGCCATGGGCATCAATGATTTGCTTTCCTTTGACTTTATGGATGCTCCCCCAATGGAAACTCTCATAACTGCCATGGAGCAGCTCTACACCCTGGGAGCTCTGGATGATGAGGGACTGCTCACTCGACTTGGGCGCAGGGTAGGCAAAATACAATATTTCTTACTGCTGTGTGGTTTGCATATATTTAGGGGACGACATGACAGTAGTTGTATAGTGACTGGCCTAACACTGTTAATTTCTTTCTCCTGTTATTCTCTTAAGTTTTGTTGGTTGCTTTTAGCTGACTGGTAACGTGTCTGCTGCTTTTATAATCATAGAATGGTTTGGGTTGGAAGGGACCTTAAAGATCATCGAGTTCCAACCCCCCTGCCATAGGCAGGGACACCTCCCACTACATCAGGCTGCTCAGTGCCTTGTCCAGCCTGGTCTTGAACACCTCCAGAGAGGGGACATCCACAAACTCTCTGGGCAACCTGTTGCAGTGCTTCACCACCCTCACTGGAAAGAATTTCTTTCTTATGTCAAGTCTAAATCTACCTCCTTCCAATTTACATCCATTGTTTCTAGTCCTCCCATCCCATATCATATGAAAAAGTCCTTCCCCTGCCTTTCTGTAGGACCCCCTCAGGTACTGAGAAGTTACTATAAGGTCCCTCTGAGCCTTCTCCAGGCTGAACAACCCCAACTCCTTCAGCCTGTCTTCATAGGGCAGTTGCTCTAACCCTTTGACCATCTTTGTGGCCCTCCTCTGGACCCAATCCAAGAACTCAATGTCCTTCCTGTGTTGAGGGCTCCAGAACTGGACACAATACTCCATATATGTGAGAACACATAAGGAGCAGCTATTTCTCCTTATTTGTAAACTTACTTCAGTTGATGTCTAAACATTTCCTTTACTTGTTGGAATATTCTTTTGGTAGTACACATAGAGAAATAATTTATGTCGTATTAAGCAAAGTTACTCTGGGTAAAGCATCCTACTTTGGAAAGGAAGGGTGAAGGAAAGAGCATTGCTTTCTTGTACACTGAAAGCTCAAGACTTTTTCAAGATGCTGCAGGGTGTCCTAAAACAGGTTTCTTGCAGATGGCGGAATTCCCTTTGGAGCCCATGTTGTGTAAGATGTTGATCATGTCTGTGCATCTGGGATGCAGTGAGGAAATGTTGACAATAGTCTCCATGCTGTCTGTACAGAACGTGTTCTACAGGCCAAAGGTAAGGATTGCAGCTAAGGAGCAGCAGTCTGGGTGACTTTTGTGCACCTGCCTCAGGTGTTAAAGTGAGCATATGTGCCAAAAAAAACCCAGTAGCTTGATTAGGCTGTGCTTATATTTTCTGATGTACTGTATTTCTGCTTGTATTTTCTTGTGCTTGTACATTTCTGATGTACCTTTTGATTAAATGCCCTGTACCTGTGGAGTTGGTAGTTTCTTTCTAGATGGGAAAATGTAAGTTAAAAAGCTCACATTCTCTTTGGAATTTCCCAGTTGAATACATACAACCCTAATCCAAGTCAGTTGGTCTTTAGTCACTTACTAACCAAAATCTTGTGTTATATTCTTATATTATTGTTTTTGGTGGACTTAAAAATTTGTGGTAGGAGTGACAAGGAGTCTGTGTCCTCCCTCCTGTTGCACAGAGATTATCTTGGATTGATACATGTTTTATCTGTTAGGATAAACAAGCACTTGCTGATCAAAAGAAAGCGAAGTTCCATCAGACAGAAGGTGACCACCTCACCCTGCTGGCTGTCTACAATTCCTGGAAGAATAACAAATTTTCAAATCCCTGGTGCTATGAGAATTTTATCCAGGCTCGATCTTTACGCAGAGCACAGGACATCCGCAAGCAAATGTTGGGCATTATGGACAGGTGAGCATGTGCAGAAGGATAAATAGTGACTGTTTTCTAACTGTTTGTAGTTGCTAAACTTTCATTTTGTTAATCTGCCTTTGGTATCTGCACCCAGATCTGGAAATTGTTTTTTTTCTCTCTGTTTTCTGGCAGGCACAAGCTGGATGTTGTGTCTTGTGGGAAGGCAACAGTTCGAGTCCAGAAGGCAATCTGTAGTGGTTTCTTCCGAAATGCAGCAAAGAAGGATCCTCAAGAAGGTTATAGGACACTCATTGATCAACAAGTAGTCTATATCCACCCATCCAGTGCTCTCTTCAACAGGCAGCCAGAATGGTAAGGAAGGCAGTATCATAGAATCACAGAATA
>VZTY01018397.1:1953-13338 GCA_013400935.1 Turnix velox
CAACCCCAACTCCTTCAGCCTGATAAAGGAAAGGAAATGTTTCACAAGAGGATGGTGATGGGATCATACTCCATATAAACTTTCAGGAGTGCAAAGCTGTCTCCTCCCTGAGCAGACTCCGTGTCCCACTGGCCCTCCTGAGGTTTCAGAGTTGACAAGATGGAGGAGAACATGTGTAGCAGTGACTCAGGGAGCAGTGCCAGCAGCTCTCATCCAGCTGACATGTGCTTTGAGATCTCCTAGGCTCTCCCCCAGCTCCAGCAGCTTGGAGAGCTGCCCACTCCATCCCCCTCTGAGATGAGATAAACCCCCCCCTCACCTCAACACAGATGAAGCCACACTTCTATTTGCAGGCTGGGAACACACTGGAGCCCTCTGGGGTGGCTGTACCACAGGGAGGAGAATTAAATCTGACATAGAAGATCCAAAGAGAGAGGCTGCACAGCCAACAACACCCCCTCCCTGTCTCCAGTGCTCCCAGTTTGGTGGCAGGAGATGCTCAGGGTAGCCCAGAGAACACAACAAAACCTGCCATAAACACTTGGTGTTATTGTCATGAAAAGGTAATTTCTCTCTGTACCTCACTTAACTCAGATGGGACTTGTCTTTTGGGGGAGTTCTCCCAGCCCAGGATGGTGCCTCCTCACATTCACACACAGCCCTCAATTTCAGAATCATCATTTCACCAGACAATTTTAGAATCATAGGGTTGGAAGTGACCTTCAAAGGTCACCTAGTCCAACCCCATGAAGTGACAGGGACATCCTGCACTAGATGAGGTTGCTCAGAGCCTCAGCAAGCCTGGCCTTGGATGTCTTTAGGGATGAAGCTTCCACAACCACACTGGACAACCTCTTCCAATGTCTCACCACTCTCATGGGCAAGAACTTCTTCCTCATGTTCCATCTAACCCTTCCCTGCTCTAGTTTCAAACCATTTCCCCTCATCCTGTGTCTCCATGCCCTGGCAAACAGCCCCTCCCCAGCTCTCCTGGAGCTCCTTCAGGCACTGGGAAGCCACTGTGAGGTCTCTTTGGGATCCTTCTCCACCCTCAACAGCCCCATCTCTCTCATCCTGTCCTCAGAGGTGCTCCTAAATATTGATTCAATGAGAGCAGACAGTTGTTGAGGGGTAGAAAGCTCATCTGTAAACCCTTCCAAGCTTAGAAGTCACTGTGGAGACTGATCCAGCAACTCATAAGCTCATGGAGCATCTCAAACCACACATCAATGACATCTCAGCAGGAAAGCTCTGTCAAGCTGCTGCTCCTCCATGATTCCAGTGAGCTCCTCAGAGAGGAAAAGCAGGGGGTGGGGAGGAAGCAGCACAGCAGCAAGAAAAGAAAGGAGGGAGGGAGAAAAAAAAAATAGCAGCTTTCAGTAGGACAAGCATCTCATTTAAAGCTTTAATTAGTCTTCAAACACATAATGGGTTCTGGCATTATAAATCCACTTGACCTCTATTATTGCCAGCCCTCGGATGATAAATGCTGGGGTTTTGTTTTCCCAGTTGTTACTGGGAAATAGGACAATACTTATCTCTAAACAGTGAAACCAAATAACATCAGTTATTTATGATGACTGCCCTAAAATGCTGCCATCGAGATGTGGGGGGACAATTCATGGGAAGGACCATCTGCTTCCCCCCCCTAATCCTTCAGAGAGGGGAGGAGAATCCTCACAGCTCTGGCCCCCCTTCTACATCTTGATGGGCAAAAAATGAGGTTTTTTAATAATTTTTCAGACAGAAAACTCACTCCAAACTCTCCAATTCTCAGCTCTCCAGTAAAAGAATTGGGAAAGAGAAGGAGAGGAACAAAACTCTTCAGCTGGGAAGATGAGGACCCAGCAAGTTGGCTCTGAGAAGCTGTATTCATTGGCACACAGACAGCAGACAGCTGAGCAAACATCAACCTACCAGGCAGGTCCTGAGCACTACAAAAACCTTCTCCAGCATAACAATTTTGCATTTTTTTATTTTTACCTCCACGGCAAAATTGTTTCTTTAAAGAAGAAAAGTACAGGCAGTAGGTTGTAATAAAGAGGAGAAGTTCCTTTTGAACCTTGCCTGCCAGATTTGTCAGAAGATGCTTTTTAGATTTGGCAGAAGATGGGTTTTTTGCATATGTGACACCTGGATTTTGCATCCTTCAGAATCCAGCCTGATATTTGGCAGCTGGAGGAGCAGCTGGAACCAGAAGGGGAGAGGGAAAAAAGGACCCTGAACCACATGCCAGGAGAGACTTTGTGGTCACACAGAAGAACACATGGATCAAAAGTCCTTGGAGACAGAGATGGCACAAGGGAGCTACTTTCTTCCTCCCTAATGTAGGATCAAGAAAGTGGCAATCACCATTTTACATCTTTTTCCAAATACCACAATGTCAGACATCTCTGATTCCAGTTTATCCCACATTTGCAATGAGTATTGGCTTCTCTCTAATTCAGCAAGGCTGCAATAAAGCTTATTTAGATTAAAAAGTATTAGAAATTCAGTCCATAGTGCCTGAGTACATACTGGCAGGATCTAGAAAACTCAGAGCATCCCATCACACAGCACCAGAGTGTCAAATACAAGCCTTGAAGCTTGGGGTGATGTTAGAGGAGGACTCCAACAATCATTGCTTTCCCCAGGCAAAGGTCTGTTTAGCAGATTGTGGGGACAGGAGGATTTTTTGGGAGATAAACTCAAGTGGGTGGAGCAGGCTGGGAAGAGGTATATAACCTCAGGGATAATTTAGGAAGAGCCATGAAAGGCTTGGCAGAAGCACCTGGCTTTCTTCTAGGAGCAGGATTTTCTCTGGCAGCCTGCAGCAGAGCCTCCTGACCTCCCATCTCCCCGTTATCAGCTGGTGTTGAACAAGCAGAGATCAAAAAGGAACTGGGCTTGAGCTAGAAAGTGACACGCAGTGATTAACAGTGGCAACATCTTCCAGCAGCCAGACAAGCCTAATTACCACTCCTGTGTCCTAAACACTGACTCAGGGAGGGCAAGGCAAAGAGCAGAACACATCAAGAGCCTTGCAGTGATCAAACACTCCAAGCAAATTCCCCTAAAAAGAAGGGCAATGTACTGGAGTCCCTCCTCCTGTTACCAGGCTGCAGCACTCAGGCATTTTCCAGCTACCAAGGACTTGGAATCCATGAGCTCTGTGTCTCAACAAGCTGCCAGCTCTCTCTCCTCCAAGCAAAGGTCTGCTGCCTGAGTGCTGATCCCTGCCAGGCTAAGGCTGCTGAAGGAAGGGGGATGCACGTCCTACCTTCCCAAGTGATGATGGTGACTCATGCTGAGGGTCTGCCCTTGCCTGGGTCACCTGAGTGCTCAAACAGAACATGGTCATCCATACTAAAATGTTTAAAGAGATAAAAAGTCATTCTAACCCAGTGAGAGAGAACTTTTCACTTAGTCCTCCTCTTGCTGCAGTAAACAGAGGAGAAATCCTGTCCCCAGCAGCAAGGCTGTGCTGGTAAGAGAGAAAAATCATCATTGCCATAGGCATTTCCTACAAGTTGGCTACCAAAGGAAAGCTCACTGGGGAGCCAGACAGCACACACAGCAGAGCTGGGATGGCTGCAGGAGCTTGGAACAGCAGCCAGGGAGAACTTGAGGCTTGCCAGCCTGAAGGAGTTTGCATAAGGAACTGACAATTGCCAAAGAGGTTCCTTCTCCCCCACAACAAGAGATCCCTTCATTTAATGGATGGCTCTGCCAAAAGCCACCACGTCCTACCTTCCCCCTGATACAGGCTTCAACAACTGGTCTCTTCCTCATCCTCCCTTTCCTTTCAGCCTCCCCTGGCAGCAAGATAAAGCAAGCACCTGAGATTTATTAGAACAAACATCCTCCCCTCCAGTCCTGGGGCATTTTCCCTGCTGGGAGCCCAGAAATGTTGCTGTATTTTAACATTGGCACTGGGAAAGTGACTCACAGATAGAGCAAAATGAGAGAGAACATCATTAAATACTTCTTAGCTCTCTTCAAGAATATTTCTAAACTTTACAAAAAGTCAACACTGAGCAGAGGGCTACATAATTTGGTTGGAATCCAAATGACTCAGAGGTTCATCCCCCCCTCCCCATCAGAGCTACTGGAATGATTTAACAGCTGTAATAGCAGAGGTTACACAGATTTGGAAAAGGCTCATTGCAAAGATCATACAATGGTTTGGGTTGGAAGGAACCCCAAAGATCATCTAGTTCCAACATCCTGCCATGGGCAGGGACACCTCCTACTACACCAGGTTGCTCAGTGCCTCATCCACCTTGGCCTTAAACACCTCCAGGGATTGAGGGGGCATCCACAGCCTCTCTGGGCAACCTCTTCCAGTGTCTCACCACCCTCACAGCAAAGAAATTCTTTCTTCTCTCCAGCCTAAATCTCCCCTCTTCCAATTTGCATCCATTCCTCCTACTCCTGCCATCCTGGACCCTATTCAAAAGTCCTACCCCAGCCTTTCTGTAGCCCCCTTCAGGTATTGAGAAGCTACTCTGAGGTCCCCCCTGAATCTTCTCTTCTCCAGGCTCAACAACCCCAACTCCTTCAGCCTGTCTTCATCAGGGAGGTGCTCCAGCCCTCTCATCATCTTGGTGGCCTCCTCTGGACCTGCTCCAACAGCTCAATGTCCTTCTTATGCTGAGAACTACAGAACTACACCAGGTTGCTCAGTGCCTCATCCACCTTGGCTTTAAACATCTCCAAGGAGGGGACATCCACAACCTCTCTGGCCAACCTCTTCCAGTATCTCACCACCCTCACAGTATAGAACTTCTTTCTTATCTCCAACCTAAATCTCCAATTTGCATCCATTAACAACAAGATAACCAAGAAGCATCCTTTAGAAGTCCTAAATCTTCATCCTTCCTTCCCTGCTCCCTTGAGCATCACAGCAAGGACCACCCAGACACCTGGGACACCTTCCTGCAGGTGCATCTCTGGGAGGTACATGGCAATATTTGCCCTTGCACTCATCTGAGCTCAGAAACTAAAGCCTCACCAAGCATCTGGTAGAGCAGAATAATGCAATCAGACCATTTCACCTTCTGCTTGGCCAAAAGGCTGCTGGGCCTCAGTCAACAAGCTCATCCATCACAGCCCTGCCTAAGCAGGTACCCATTAACCAGCTCAGCCTGGGGCACTCATTTTCAGAATGAAAAAAAAAAATAAAAAAGGACAAGTTGCAGCCCATCAGCTCTTGGGAGAAATCAAATCTAGCTGAGGATACTTAATATTAAGCAATTTCAATTGCTGTGATGCTGGCCAGCAAGGACAAGGGCAGTTTTTGCTCTGAAATCATGAGTGATGGGAGCTCTTGCTGAGTGGAAGACACCAAGAATGGAGCTGCAGTTGTTGTCCCACTGCCAGAAGGACAATGGTCTTGATGACAACATTTCTTGGCCATCATCCAGCACAGAAAGGTTGAGGAAACCATGGAGGAGAAGAAAGGAACATCCCTGTCCCTGGACAACATCCCAGCAGAGGCTGGAATGGGTTAGAAGTGCTGCCACCTCCCTGCTTTGTGTCAATAGAGGGCTGGTCAATCCAGCACATTTCAGCAGCTCTAAATGTTTGGGATTCTTTTTTTTTTTAGATACTTCAAAGATATTTAAAGCAAGCAAACAAACAAACAAACCTGTTGGGAGACATAAAAGCAGGTTTCTTCTATCCCTGTCTAATTGATCCAAGGGTTCAAAGATGCCTGTGAAGAAGGCAAGCTCGAAACTGCACTTGGAGGTACAAAGACTCACAGTCAAAGGCACACACTGCACAATAATGCTCACAAAGGAGTGGGTTTTGTGCCCACCAAGGCTCAGCTGCCCATTTCACCACCTGAGCACACAGCCTAAAGCACTGAAGGATGAGCAAAAAGGCTCCTCAACTCCAAAGCAGCCAGCTGTGGCCAGCAGAGCAACAGAGGTCACTCTGCCCCTCTATTCTGCTGCTGTGAAACCCCACCTGGAGTCACTGCCTCCAGCTCTGGAGTCCTCAACACAAGAAAGACATGGAGCTGTTGGAGGAGGAGGCCACCAGGATGATACAAGGGCTGGAGCAACCTCTGCTGTGAGGACAGGCTGAGAGAGATGGGGCTGTGGAGGCTGGAGAAGAGAAGGATCCCAAGGAGACCCTCTAATGGTCTCCTAGTATCTAAAGGAGCTCCAGGAAAGCTGGGGAGGGGCTGTTTGCCAGGGCATGGAGACAAAGGATGAGGGAAAATGGTTTGAAACTAGAGCAGGGCAGGGTTAGGTGAAACATGAGGAAGAAGTTCTTCCCCATGAGGGTGGTGAGACACTGGAAGAGGTTGCCCAGAGAGGTGGTTGAAGCCTCATCCCAGAAGATACCCAAGGCCAGGCTTGCTGAGGTTCTGAGCAACCTCATCTAGTGCAGGATGTCCCTGTCACTGCACTAGATGGCACTTTGAGGGTTCTTCAAAGTGGAGGTGGCACTAGATGGCCTTTGAAGGTTCTTTCCAGCTCTTTGAAGTCAGCAGCACACCAAGAAGACAGGGATAGCCCAGATAGACCAGGCTTAGTCAAGGAAAGGCTCAGCTCCAGCCTCTCAATTCTCTGCTCTCCCCAAGCACTGGGCACTGCAGCTTCTTCTTGAGCAACTGCTGAAACCTCAACCCAAAGCTATTGATCTAGAAAAGGGCATTTGCACCTAGGGACATCTCCTCCCAACATCCTTCTTGTTCACAGTTCCCTTCACCTCTACAAAAGCTCCCTTATCAGCACATCAAATTCCCCTCCTTCTATTCAAAAGCAAAACCCTACTAGTAGAAGATGTTTTTTTTTTTAACTCTCAGTGTGTGAAACATTTTTTCAGGGCCACATTTTTGGGGGGGGTGTTTGGAAAAACAGCCACAACCTCTGCTTATTTGCTCTGTGTTTCTGGAGCTCCTCTCAGTTTGTTGCTTTAAAGTTCTCTGTTGTTTGCATTTCTTGACAAGGTCGTTGCTTTCACAAGACATTTGCAGCCCTGCCCCACTTCCCTGGCCTCCAGCTTTGTCTCCTGACATCCAGTTGCTTTCAGAATATTAATTAAAAAAAGAAAAAAAAGATCACAAAGAGCTCAGGAAGAGGAGCCAAAACAGCAAGAGGAAAACATCACACACTCCCAATGGCCAAGACTTAGAAGCAACCTGTGAAGGACATTGTGGTCTGATGGGTCTGACTCAGTCAAGATTTTCCCCAAACTCAACTTTGCTATCAAACTTTACCTGTGCTTGATGAAATTAAATGTGTTTTTACTAAGCATGCCCCATTCTTTGCAGTGAAACTTTATTCTACCTGTGCTTGATGAAATTAAATGTTTTTTCTAGCATTAGATAATTTTAGCCTTCTTATGAATATGCAGATGTTTTGTAGCCTTAAGCAGGGAGAATAATCTTCACAGGAAAAAAAAAAAAAAAANGCCTTTGAAGGTTCTTTCCAGCTCTTTGAAGTCAGCAGCACACCAAGAAGACAGGGATAGCCCAGATAGACCAGGCTTAGTCAAGGAAAGGCTCAGCTCCAGCCTCTCAATTCTCTGCTCTCCCCAAGCACTGGGCACTGCAGCTTCTTCTTGAGCAACTGCTGAAACCTCAACCNAGCTCTCCTCACCATGAGATTTGTTGACTTCAAAAAGCTGGGCTGGTTCAGAAGTCAACTCCAGTCTCAGCTCTCTCACCTGCTTCCTATTAAAGAAACAGATGTTCCTCTTGCTGTAAATTGCTGCTATTAATAATATAAATAATTATGCTTTTTTCTAATCATTTAATAGGTGCACAGGAGGGTACTAAAATTCCTGGCAGCCATTTAATACATCTCCCTTCCTTCTCAAGGGCTCAGGAACACAGGGGTGGCCTCTCTTATCCTCCAACAAAGTGAAGAACATGAGGGCTGAAGCCAGAATAAAAGCTCAGGAGAAATCAATAGAGCCAAGCTCTCCTGCAGAGCTGTCCTCTCTCCACATCTCCACAGGGACACCACCTTTCCCACCTGAGATTCATGCATCAATAGCCCACATGTGGCTAAACCCTGCAACAATCACAATAAGATGCTGTTTTGCAGCACCAGATGATTTCTAACCCCCCCAGTAGGTTCCCAGAACCCAGTGAGGGGCAGCATCCCCCCATATCCCACCACTTGGAGAAGCCCAACTCAGGGAACCTGTCCCAGTCCTTCCCTCCCCACATGAAAAACCACAAGAATTTGTTGTTTTTCTTCCTGAGAACACTTTATCCCTCTGTTGGCAAAAGCCTCAGCCTTGGGTAGGTGAGCAATGTCACCACAGATTGAGGAGGTCACTTGCAGCCTCCAGCAGACCCAGTCCCCTTTCTTCCCACCTTCCAGCCACCACACACAGGCTGGCAGGGCTCTGGCTGATGAGAGAAACATCACTACAGGCTCCAGATGTTAACACAAGCACATCTGGATCACTGGAGGGCAGCTGAGCACTGGGACTGACCAGGGTTGACAAGTGCCTTGATCAAAAAAACCCAAGTCTCTCCAAATATCATGCTGAGATGACCAAAAAACCCCAATTTTTCAGTTGTTCTCCAAATATCAAGCTGAGATGCAGTCAATGGGGCTGCATGAGGAACACTGTCACACTCCATGTGCTCAGCTGTCCCCAAAAGGGGCTCAGCTCAGACCAAGACCCTGCCCAACCCCTCAGTGACAATCCCCCTGAGATACCAGGTCATTCCACAAATGCAGGTGTTCCATGCAGGTTGCATTTATAAACATAGACTCCCTTGCTTTACTTTTTAAAGATAATTTCCAGTAAAGAGCTGCAGAACATCCCTCCCCCAGATAAACCCAGCCCAACTCCTTTCTGCTGCAGCTCTTCCACACAACACACTCCCACATCCAGTCAAATATGTCTCAGCAAGTGTCCTCCTGCCCCAGGTGGTCCTTTGGGCTTTCTCCTGCACCCCTCAAACCCACAACCTGAAGGATCTGGCTCCCCAGCAGCTCATTTCCTCCAAGCTTCACTGTCCCAGGAGAAGCAGAAGCATCAAGGCTAATTTCCTGCTTCCTCTTGCACAGCAAAATAATTGGCCAAAAGGAAGCCCCTAATGAGGTGCCAGGAATGAGGAGAAAGCCCCAACTAATAAGTTTCCCAGCAGTGACAAAGATGGACCTGATGTGCAAAGGGAGGCACTGAGCAACCTGATCTTGTGGGAGGTGTCACTGCCCATGGCAGGAGGGTTGGAACCAGATGATCTCGAAGGTCCCTTCCAACCCAAACCATTCTATGATTCTATCTCAGCTCCTCATGGGTCACAGCCAAACACACTGGGAGATATCTCAGCTCCTCATGGGTCACATCTCAGCTCCTCATGGGTCACAGCCAAACACACTGGCTCCCTCCCCCCCCAGCTTGGCTTCTCAGGAAGAGATTTGGCACTGCTGTAACAGGTGACACCTTGAAGATCAACAGGAGAGAGCAAAATCAAACAGCCAGCCTTTTTTCCTCCTTAGAACAACTTGCCTCACCCCCAACATCATCTTCCCTACACTGGTTGCACCAATAGGAAACAGATGACACCACCTGAGAAGACACATTTGCACTCACAAGGTCATATTTAATCAACCAACACCTTCCAGGATGCAGTTTCATCTGAGAGAATTAGTCTGGGACAGAGCAGCCAGCTGGAAGTGTCCCACACCAGGCACACACAGATGCCTGCAACAGGCAGCTCCAGGACAGGCAGATGGTTCCTGAGCTGGGGACACACACCAGGGTGACCACACTGTGGCCAGGACTCAAGCTGTGCCCTCCTGCTCACCAGGGAGCAGTGGCAGAATGACCAGGGTGGCAAGTAAAGCCTTTTTCTGCTGTGACCAAGTCTTGCCACATCTTTGCTTCCAAGCTCAGTGTCACTGAGGTTGGGGATGTCCCCTCTCTGGAGGTGTTTAAGGCCAGGCTGGATGAGGCACTGAGCAGCCTGATCTAGTGGGAGGTGTCCCTGGCTATGGAACTAGATGATCTTGAGGGTCTCTTCCAACCCAAACTATTCTATGATGGTGTCCCAGGAGTGAGACAGCACCCAAAATGCTGATGCTCTTGAGCTGCCTTCACCCTGCACTGCAGGCTTGCTCCATTTGGGTGCTAATAAGAAAGAGAGAGCAGCCAAAAAATTCCTGCCAGTCTCCTTTTGAAAGCTTCTCAGTCAAATCATTTGAAAGGGCCCTGCAGAGCTTTACAAGAGACAAAAGCTGATGTGCTGCTTGACACATGGAGTTTCATTCCCAATGCAGATTAATTCCATTAACTCATCCTATTCTGTGTTTCAGAATCCCACAATGTGAGGGATTGGAAAGGACCTGGAGAGATCATCTAGTCCCATCTCCTTGAGGGAGCAGGAACACTCAGATCAGGTCACACAGGAAGGTGTCCAGGTGGGGTTTGAATGTCTCCAGAGAAGGAGACCCCACACCCTCTCTGGGCAACCTGGGCCCCTCTTCTCTCACTCTCAGCCTGACAAAGTTTCTTCTCCTATTTCTGTGGAACCTCCTGTGTTCCAGCTTGCACCCATTGCCCCTTGTCCTATCATTGGAGGTCACAGAGAAGATCCTGGCTCCATCCTCCTGACACTCACTCTTTCCATATTGATAAACATGAATGAGGTCACCTCTCAGTCTTCTCCAAGATAGAAACCCAGCTCCTTCAGCCTTTCCTCAGAAGGGAGATGCTCCAACCCCTTCATCATCTCTGTATCTCTGCACTGGACTCTCTCCAGCAGCTCCCTGTCCTTCAACTGAGAGCTCCACAATATTCCAGCTATGGTTTCACCAAGGCAGAGCAAAGGGGGATGGATCCTTCTTTGCCCTTTCAGCTTGTGGAAAGCACAGAGCGAACAGACCACAGCCTCCTTCCTGCTAAAGTCACCAAGTAGCCACATTTTACTCCAACATTGCCATTTCTTCCCATGTTTTCCACCCAAACACCTCCCCTCCCCACACACCACACCACATCTTCCACAAAGACCTTTCCATGCCAAGGAAAAGCTCCAAACTCACCTTGTGCTTCGTAGCCAGAGTAGCTGTGAGGTGTCCCCACCTCCTCATCCCCAGGGTCCAAACCCAGGGCTGACTTGAGCTGAGCCATGTTGAGCTGAGCTGTCAGCTCTCCACTCCGGTCCCCGATCTACAAGGGTGAAAACCAACAGGGCAGGTGGTTAAAAGGCAACAAGCTCTAAGCAAACATCCCCTAAACAAAGGGTTTGCCAGCCCCATATCAAAACAAACACTCAGCCAGCCAGAAGAAAGCTTGGAGACACCCTGAGAGACCACACAGCCCAGCTTTCAACACCTAAACAGCTCTTCAGAACTGTTCCTGGGTGGTAACATGGAAGAGGATCCACACATGGTGTGCTGAGGAATGGTGGCATCTCAAAAATCA
>VZTY01018401.1:0-23971 GCA_013400935.1 Turnix velox
CCTGATTTTCCTTAAAGAAGATTTCTTATGTAAACATAATCCAAAATGTATTAGCAGCTAGATAATATAATTTAGTTTGAAAGAAATTTTGGTAAGTCTTCCAGTCCAACTCCCTGTTTGGACCTAAGCCAATTTCAAAACTAGATCAGGCTGCTCAGATTTTTTTCACATCTAATTCTGAATCTCTTGGAAGAGGCTTTTTGGCAATCTGTTTCAATGCTTAACCACATCAATGTGAACCCTTTTCTCCCCTTATATTTATTAGGAGAATTCCTTGGGCAGTTGCTGTTTTGTTTCTTAGTCTTGTGCTGTGCATCTCTGAGCAGTCTGCCTCAGTTTTCTTCATATGTCCAATTAGGTAGTTGCAGTCAGCAACGAGATCTACCCTTTGCTTTCTCTCTCCAAGCTGAACAAATCTATCTCATCCAGTCTCTTCTATGTTGCACATGGCCCACCCCCATAGCCATCCTGTTTGGACCTCCTACGGATGTTTTGTCAGTCTCTTTTACTGAGGGGCCTGAAACTAGATAAAGTATCACAGAGGTGTTCTTTTAAGTGTTCTTTAAAAAGTAATAATGTAGTGTACTGTTTTTGTGGTAAAGGTGGTGTAGTATCTTAGCGAAATGATCTTGGAAAGTGATACTGCATGTACCTACCTTTACTTCCTGTGAAATATTTGAAAGGTAAAGGCGTAAAATCCTTAAATGCATTGCTCCTTGGACAGTTTAAATTATTTGAAGGCTTAGATTATGTTCAGGTGGTACACATTCTTTCATGGTCTAGATGTTAGCAGACTCAAGGCATCGACAACTTGGAGGCTGATTCAAATCACTTGCTTCCTACCATGCTGCTCTGTAGGACCCTCATATAGGTCCACTCCTCTGTTTGCGAACATTTGAGCAAAGGTCTCTGTGTACATTCAAGATACTGTAATTCAGAGAGACAGGCAAGATCTGGACTGCTAGAGTTATCTCTGATATAGTTCAGCAGGTATCTCCATAGCTGTGAGATATGTGCTTGCTATAGACTTACACAGTGTGAAGTTACTTTAGCAAGATGGAAGGAGAATGATGGTAAGGGTGGTCAGAGTTTGAATATTAACTAAGTGGTTAGAGTGTCACCCAGGAAATGAAACCCTACAGAATTACTCAGTTCCAAGGAGGAGCTCAACCACAACTTGTGTCATAACCACTGAAATACAAGTCAGTGTTTATGCCTACGATAGCAGACCTTTCAAAAAACAAGGAAAGCTGCTCAGAAGCAGGAGGAGAGAAAGCAGAAGGGACCCTGGCATTAATCTTTTGTATGTTATTTAGTATGTTTCAAAATGACTGAATCATATCTTATTAAAAAAGCAAGCTCACTTTTACAAACTTACACCAGAGTTAAAACGAGAAAGAAAAGATTCTGAACTCTTTTTTGAATTCTTTTTATTCTTATATGTGTACTAAAAACATTAAAATTAACTACTACTGTTTGTTCAGGAAAAAAAATAAGTAGAACTACTCTTGTTATTACTTTCAATATTTCAGGTGAACCCAGAATTAACTCACTGCTTTGAAGAGAAAGGTTTGAAATTCGTTGGCCATGATACGGAAGGGAACAGAATGGAAATTATTGAACTGGAAAGTGAGTGTCTTACTTTTCTGTCATAATTTCTGTATCTATTAAAGCTATGTAAATTGTAGATTGTTAGATGGCATGTAGGGACAATATTTAGCTGTTGTAACAGCAAAGATCACATTGGGAGATACTGCTGACTTCTCCCGTGTATTACAATGAGTGAAGATTCAGAAGATGTTAGGAGAAGTCTTTTACTTCTCAAGGATTATGTGTGTATTTGATTATCAGGGAGAGACATGCTCATTTTCCAGAAGGTCATCATTCTAGCTCAGTGGGATTTGGCTAGATAGGATCATAGAGTGGTCTGGAAAAGTGATCTAGTCCAACCTTTTCTTTCATCACAGGGGTACCTTCAAATATAGATCAGGTTGCTGAGAGCTGTGTCAGTCAAGTTTTGAGTTCTTCCTGCTCACTGCAGGAAACCATATTGAAAGCTTTGCTAAAGTCAGGGTAAATGAAGGCTGTTGCTCTCCCTGCATCCATACTGATTGTTGCAAGCTTCTTGTGCTTGGTTGTCTTTCTGTCCTTTATGTATCTGGAAATAGCTCAGAAGAGGATTTGTTCATAATCTTGCCATAAATGCAGGATAGGCTGACTGTCTTGTATATTCTTAGGTCCCAGTAGCTAATATATGTTCTCTTTGCTTGAGTATATGAAATATGTATGCATGCAATAAAGCCAAAGCATAAAACTTCACTGGATTCTATTACCTAGAGAGACTGTGAAATCCTCGTCATTGCTGACACAGACATTCAAAACTTGAGGAGTGAAAGCTGTCAGGAAGCCTCACTTAACTTTAAACTTGATCCTGCTTTGAGTGAAGGTGGGACTAGAGACATTCCAAGTTTCCTTCTGATCATTTTGTTTCTCTTTCATTTTGCTTGATTCTTTGATTAACTGATTTGCTGCTAAGTCATTACTGGCTAGATGAGTATTGAGAACCTGAAGATTCAAGCTACCTTGCAAGACTCTTTTCCTCCTCTTATATGGCCCCCAGTTGCCATTGGTCAAGATAAATTCCATGCATAGAAACATGAACTTAAAATAATACATTATCATCCTATTTGCAACATGGTGCTCCCAAGAATTCAGTTTATACTCTGTGGTATGTTGAAGACAGTGCTGTGATTTTGAACCAGAGTTTATAAGCAGATGTCTAAATTCAACGTCAAGGAACTGCACCATAGAGAGTAATCTGAGAGCAAGGATGCGTGTGAATTCATAAACTGCTAATTGCCATGGTATTCTTTGCTGTTTGCTTCTGATAGATTACCTCTGTTATGCATAGTGATGTTGGGAGGCTATTTTGTCTGCCCAGCACTGAGCAATATCTATAGTAGAAAGCATTGTGAAATAAATCAGGCAGGATTTTTCAATTGTGTGTTACTGTGAAAAGCATAAAAGCAGCAGTAAAACCTGGAATTATTTCAGAATGGGCTGCAAGGAGACTCTGATTATTGAAGAAAAATAATCATCACAGAGAGGAAGGTGAGGTGGAGCGGAAGCACAGAATTAACAGTACACCAGATCGCTTAGACAAAGCTTTTAAACAAAATATCCCCACAGGAAATATTTGATATTTTGTATTTGTCTTGTTTGCAGCATTAAAGAAACAAATTGCACAAAAAAGAGAAAAAGTTAGGGAATAAATTTAGGATCCAAGTTCTCTTTGAGATATAGCAACAGAGAGAAGAGCAGTGTACTAGATCATATGGTTTATCTTCCAAGAAGAAAAACACAGCTTTCTCACTATTACTTTTTCTGTACTGCAGAGAAGTTCTTTGAATGTCTGGAATTGTTTTGGAAATTGTTGAACCAGAAGAGGACTATGATTAATTTTGTCTTGTTGTCCTGGCACTAGAAGTGATTAATGTGAATATTAAAACAATGTTCAAAGAAGCAACAGGTGCATACCATGGAAAAGTATGAAAACATTGTTCCTTCCTTACCATTTCAAAGAAGACAGAAAGGAAGCAGAAGCAGTATTAAAGGGGTGCTTTAACTGGGAAACAGTGAGCTGAAGATTTAAGAGAAGGTGAAACAGCATGACTTGTTTAGCTTAGCAAATGATGCTGAATTACAGTGATTTTGTCATCCTTAATCATATAGGACAAAGAGCAGGAAAAAAGAACATGTAAAAAATAGATATAATGTGGCTGTAACAAAGGGTGGCCTGTGAAATAGGTTCCTAAGCCAGAGGAAAGAGTATTAGTAATACTAGTAATAGTAGGAGCAAAAAACCTTACTGCAGAACCTTGACCCTTTGTGTGTGAGATTACATGATGTAGCTGCATTCACCAAATGGGAGACTGGGCTTAATGTCTTAGGAGATCCCTTCTGGGCCTAATTGTTTGGAGCTTATTTTCCCCTATTTTCTCTGTATGTTGCTTTCCATCCATCAATTAGTGTGTATATAGTTGCAGTATAGTAATGCTTGGGCTTTTAGGAACTGTTTTATATCTCCCAAGATGTGTAGGGGTACATATTCTGTGTATATACGCATAAACATGTATTAAAAACCAACAAAATACTATGAAAATAATGTGACAAATCTAGGCTTTGTGGTTTCCTCCCCCTCTCCACTTTCCCTGTCAGTATAGTTTTATTATTAAATTTTAGATTACATCATTGTGCATGGTTAGGTTGAATCATGAGATGGTTTTTCCTTAATTTTCCTTACTTACCTTCTGCCCCTGTTGTCAGTTGCTTTATGTGGAAAAAGTAAAGGTCCTGCTGCCTCTCGCTAAAATACTTACATGCTGATCTGGCTTCTGGACCGCTGTGTGAAATTTTCAATGAACTTTTTCATGAACAGTTCCACTGTCTTCTTCCTACGTCTTGTAATTTCCTTTGACACCTGTCTTGTAGATCACCCATATTTTGTGGGAGTTCAGTTCCACCCAGAGTTTTCCTCGAGACCTATGAAACCTTCACCTCCGTACCTGGGACTGTTGTTAGCAGCAACTGGGACACTCAATGCATACCTGCAGCGGGGATGTAAATTGTCTCCAAGGTAATATTTCTCTTACTTGCTTGCAGTTTGACAGTCACATTTTCCCAAGAACTCTCTCATCCATCAATTTGGAAGTCCAGAAGAGGAAAATGAGATCTTTATGTATTGATTTACTTGTTCCTGTGCATGCCAAACGTCAACTCTGGTGTAAAACTATCTGTAAGCTGTAAGCACACTTCCTGACTTTCTCCTTTTCAGGGGCTATTAGGGCTAAAGTCATATCCATACATTAGAATCGGAAAGAAGTCAAAAACTTGTAGCATATTCAAGTGAAGTGTCCTCCTTTCCTTTTCAGTAATTTCATAGGGAAAGAGATCCTAGAGGATCAAATAACAAAGTGAAATTCTTAGTTTTATTTGAATGGTTACTGTAACCAAAAAGAAAGTTGTGGTACCTCAATAAATAATACCACCTAGCAGAGACAGGCCTGAATCAAGACAGTTGGGATATCTTTAGACTTAGCAAGGGTTTGCATCCAAATCAAAACTGTATGGTTCAGTCCAACTAAAATCCTTTGTCCCAGTTGCCTTTAACACAGAATTTTTGGTTTGTTGAATGTAGCAATGGTTTTTAGCCAGTGTTAACTAATTTTTCTTTATTCAAATGATATTAATACCAGTAATAGTTTTATTACAATAACCATAATAAAGAGATCAGAGGGAAGCCTAGAATGCAATATTAAAAGGTTAAAATAAAAAAACCTTAAAATAATCACAGAATGAATGAATGAATATAACTGATCCAATTTTGGCTTACTATTAGCATCTGTTAACAAGACATCAGATTACAGGTTTTATTTGTGTGAGCAAAATCCTCTCTCTTGAGATAGAGCATTGGAATAGAAAAACATTTTGAAGCTAAATGAGGACCAATTTACAGGGAAGAACTCTCAGGAGGGAATTTCAGTGCTAATTACACCACACACACACACATATTAGCATATCCACCTGCTGAGTGGAAAGGATTTTCAGTTTAAACTTCTGAAGCCCAGAATGCTTGGGTTTTCAATGAATAGTAAAGCTAAGGTGTATCATAAAGAGACTGAAACAAACCTGAGGAGGGGGTTTCTGCACGCCTCATCCATCACTGTGTTCATGAGTTGTAGCCATGCTTTTGACTGGAGCAAACATGTAAGCTGAAAGGGAACTTGTGGAGGCCAACAAGCTGAGCAGATAACTTAAGCTAGGCTGTTTGAAACACTAAGAAGAGTGCTAATGATGAAATCCTGAAACAAAAGGGAATACTTATTTCAGCATGAGATTCTTAACAGGAAATCATTACCCTATAATATTTAACAGCCCCATAATTAGAATGCAATTTTAGAACATCTGACACATGGAGAGGAAGCTATATAGCTTCTAAGTAAAGCAAACAGTAAATCTGAAGATGCATTGCACCTCCTAGGAGAGTGCCTTAAATAAATAAAAGTGAATAAATCTTCTCTTAAATTTTTGTAAGGCCTAGTCTGGTAGAAAGTCTGAGAGTGCTTACACATAGGATTGAGCATACCTGGCTTGAGGTTGAAGTGAACTTAGTTTACTGGAGTAAACTCCGGGATAGATTTAGTTCCCAGGAGTTTTGATGTGTACAGAGGCAGTTAAGAGCTAAGTAGAGACCGGAGTCTCTCAGTGCTGTTATTATTTAGTTACCTGAAGTGGTAGCTGGTCTTTTAAGTTTCCTGTGTGGTTTCTACCTCTTATGCTTTATGGCATGACTGCACAACCATCAGACAAAGCCATACACATAATTTCCTCATGAGTGAATGCTTTTAAATTATTGCCTTTTTGAAATCTTTGTATGGAAATACCAACGTCACCATTTCATAAGGAGCTGAGGATGGTGAGTGGCTGCCAGTTTACATCTTCCATTTTGAAGAACAGAGAGCACTAGAACCACAGGAGATGCTCAGAAAGTGTACAGCACCCACAAATGTGTTGCTGCTTAAGAAAAATCAAAAGGTTTTAGTAGAAAACTAGTGGATTAAGTGAGCAACTTCAGATGTAGTGTTGGCTTTTACTGAATCTTACTAAATTTCTCTTTTAAAAAGTAATAAAAATTGGCTTTTCTTTGGGAATAGTGTAATACAGATTGCAAAAACACTGATGTACAATAAAGCTGTGTTTTTATTTGTTTGTTTGTTTGTTCTTTCCCTGGAGCAAGTTTAGCATCATCAGGTTTTATTTCTTCTTTCTCCTCAACTGACATATTAATGGCCTGCAATGGTAGGCTACAGTGTATTACTAATATTGGCAAATAATAAGATTCAAGGAGGAGATGAAAGCACCATTCAGAACAAAGAAATAACATGAAAAGATAGAATTTAGAAACCTGACCTAAAAATAGCAAAATCTTGTGTTTTTTTGGAAGAATGCAAACGTTCAGTAGATGGGGGGATATGTAGGAAGTGAGAGACGTTCCTGGGTAAGAAAGTGTGGGCAACCAGGACTGCTGCCAAAAGAAAATTTTGCACATCATTAGTGGATATGCTAATAGAAGGCAACAATCCAATGCCATCCTGTCACAAAATAGTCTGTTAGATTCTGGGTTATTAATAAAAGATGATTTAGGAGTTGCATTCTGAGACAGAGAACAAAAGTGGCCAGAGGACAGGAGTGACGCATGAAGGAAAAAAGAAACAACCCAGAAAATTGTCCATATGGTGCTTGGTGGACTAACACAGTCCAGCTGTGTCCCAAACCAGCTGTGCAGGAAAGTTGGGGCAAGAACCTATACATGGAACAGTAGACTGCCTGGGTGATATGTTTTGGTATAAGAGAGACAAAAAAGATAGTGGCAGTGCTATCTCTGATGTCCAACCAGTAACACTTCAGGCACAGCATCACATTTCAGCCATTAGCTTTGGCATTTCTGAGGAAAGTGAAGGAAGTAGTGTGGCTTGAAGACTGTTAAGGGAGCAGCAAGAGGGGCTGCTCCACAACAGAAAGTTACTCTTCTAGTAGGCATAGAGTCTTTGTTAACAGGAGTCAGTGCCACAATTGCCAAAGGCAGCAAATGAACTGGTCTAGCAGCAGTTACCACGACCTACAGACAGTCCAGTGCAGAAGTGCAAAGTGATGATTCAAGTCTGAAGTCAATCAGTCCAGGAAGTCCAGTCACCAAGTGACTACAGAATTGCAGAGATGAGTATGGTCATACCTGTGACGGAGCTCAGGCAGGGTCTGGGGGCCAAGGCTCCAGGGCCCCTAAGTGGTGGTTCCAGGTGAGGACAGTCAGGGAAGATAAAGCCTCTTGGTGCTCCCAGAGCTCTGACAGAAAACCACAGGGAAAGTTTTAAAGGAAATCCCTTCTCAACCATCCGTAGTGGTACTTAGTAATGAACTAAGTAATGATTAATTATGGGAGTAGTTTTGTTGTTTTAATGTTAGACAGTGAAGACACTTTGGAACTGGTCACCTCAAGTCTTTTTCTGTAGTGGCTAAGTTAATATGCACTTCAAAGGAGCTTGGAATAAATAGCTCAGTTGTAATTGCTAAGGGGATCAGAAGCACTATGATGTACAAGTGTGTGTAGCCTCCATTGAGTGTAAGAGGCTGGTAGCAGCTATCTCAGATGACGATGTCTAAAGCTATATGAATTGAATGAATCTCATGCATGAAACTCAAATGGGAGTTTTCATAACATGCAGATATGTTCTAGGATCTTGACTGGTCCTAATGCTGGGTCCTAATAAAAATCATTATCTTAGGTCCAGTTATGTGAGCACAGATGTCTTGCAGGTTGGAACTGGAGAGTCTTAGGTATGTGCTAAAAGATTCTTTAATGAAGTGATGTTTCATGGAAGCACAGGATCATATAATGATGGAGATCTTAATAGATAGTATATGTTGATTTTTGTGATCACATAATGATCAGAAAAATATGCATGGAGAATTACAGTTGACTACAATTATAACGATTGCACAATCAAATATGCATTTATTTTAAATGATGTTTTAATGACTATAATAATTTTAATCATTCAGCTTTATGTGGAGGGAATAAATAATAATAATTGACATTATTTTTTGCTCGGTTCTTGGAAGCAGTTGTTCACTTTAAACAGCCACAGCCTGTACTGAATACATTTATATTTATCTTTAATTTGCATTGAGGAAGAAATGCACTTAGCTTGGCTCCTGCCTATGCAGAGAATAGCATTAATGTAACAACTGTTTAAATTGGTTACATTTTTGGGAAAGGACTTTTTTGTTAATAATACATTAAAAAAAGATGATAAAAAGCCCCTCTGAACTAGTGCAAATTCCTTTATTTTTAAAGAATATTGATTTTCAAAATGAAACAGAATTTTCAAGGAGTATCCATTTTACAGACACCTTTTTACTTAATGAAAACACTGAAAGCAGGCAGTCTGGGACTTTTGAGTAATACAGGTTTAAAACTGGTACTGAATTTCAATTCTAGCTGAGATTGGTTGCTGAGGTGATGCATTTCAGCCTTACACTGTGTGGCCTTCTCTACTATACCAACAGCCTATCTTCTCACCTTGCCTCCTTCTGTGCTTTAGACTGATGCATAACAGAGGTATTATAATGCCCGTCAGAAGAACAGAGACATCTGAAAAGGGCATAGATTTGGTAATAAAGGAGGACATACAGGGAAAAGCTCTTTTTATTGCTTACATCTTCTTGACAGACATCTGAGGATGAGTGAATTTTAAAACAAACCAAAACCACTCAATATAAGTTCTCAGCAGAGAATTTGTTTCCATCCTCCAGTTGGGAAATATGTCACAGTTGATTGCAAAGTGAAATCCCAGGTAGGTACTAGTAGATGTTCCTTGTTGCAGTTAGTTTGGTAGGTACTGCTTGGCATTTCACTTTGCAGTCAGTGTGTTTCCATGAAGGGCAGGTAGATGAGGTGTAAGGATAAAAGTGACAACAGTTGTTCATCTTGAAGACTGAAATGACTGACTAGATGCAGTCATGCTGCATGCTCTGAGTTTTGTTCTGTTCTTCTTTTGGATACATTTTTATGCTCCAGATCTTATGAGGAGAAAAAGAAGATGGACTAGAACCACCATGGTGGCCTTTGATTTCCTCAGCGGTTCCTTTTTGTTGGAGTCCAGTGTTGTGAGAATGGTTACTATCAAGGTGAAGTGGGTGTCAGGTTCCTGCCCAAGATAATTACTGACTAATTTACACAGAAACTGAGAGAAAACTTGCTGAAAGAAATGCAAGCATATTTTTTCAGTAGAGAGCTCAATGTGAAAAATAATGTCATAAAGGACAAATAAGCCAGGCTTATTTGGTTTTCTGCCACCATTGCCACTTTCACAGCCAGCACATTAAGTAAGGTTAGGAAGGTTACATAGTATTAGCAACTGTGAGCACAAAAGAGCCATTTGTGTCTTGTGTTTAATACCAATGTAACAACTCAGTGTATTTTTTTTTTTTGGAAGGAAGGCCATATTTATTCCAGAGAGAGATGATGACTGATCTGTGGTTAATACTGGAGTTTTTTTCTGATTACTTATCAGTTCATATCACAGTAAATCTTACAAATTGGACATCAGCTCTGGGTTGTTGTTGTAGCACCTTTGTTTACTTTCAAAATTCAGGTTTCCTTAGAGTTCTTGGTAACATGATGCCACAGCTTCTAGGGATGCTTAGAGATACCATTCAAGAAGCTGAAACTGACAGTTCCTGAGTCTGAACCTCAAGGTCTGATCCTTACCTGGATATTTCTCCTACCTTTCTTGCCACTGTGTCTTGCCTGTTAGAAATGAAACTGACTTGGATCCAGCAGGGCAGCCTTAAAGTAGGGAATGCCCTTGGGTGCTACTGCAAAACATTCAAGAATGTGGTGACAAGCCGTGTTCTGAGGTGTGGAGTCAAACCTTGTGCTGAAGTGGGCAGTGTGGGAAGAGGAACAAAACTGTCATCAGTTGAGTCAGCATTTTAACCTCTAGGCCAGGGCTAGCCAAGTGACCTTCAGCTCGTGCAAACTGGAAACAGGCTTATGAAGCTGAGGTGGTAAGTTGATGAAACGAGGGAAGCAGCCAGTCTTGTGTGAACCCTTCTCTGGGGAAATGCCTCTAAACCCCATGCCATTTAGTGGGGGGAGGACCAATCATGAGAATGCTGGGTGGGGGTCAGTGCCAAACTGACTTAAAGAGATGGAGCTGAGCAGTTCTACACTCACCTACTTGTCCCCCCAACACTTTAACTTAATGTGTCCCATACTGTGTTGTGTATGAGGCTTTTGGGCTTTGACTACCACTTGGCAGCAGAGCCCATTAAAAGAGAAGAAAGTTCCTGATGATTTTGGATTTAAACCAGGGCTATCATGAGAACATGCAGCTCTGCAATCACAGTTTTACCTTCTGTTTTGTGGACAATTCTTGCCATTTTGCTGTGATGGGAAAAGTGCAAAACTGTTTTAATGATGCTGAATTTTTATTCCATGTTTCCCTGGGTACTTTCAGAAAGAAGTGAGTACAACGTTGGCAATGTTGTGTTTGTCTGTGTGCATCTGGCATGCTTGATTGTGCCTGTTAACAACACTTTCCTCACTTGAACTGTGTAATTGTTTGCCAGCTGGTGAAACAATCAAATCTGGGTGTTTCTCTCTAGCCTGACACAACACATTCGCTATAAGAAATGCAAGAACAACATGTGTGTCATGCAAAGGAAGGGCAGAAGTAGGCAAAGTCTTAATGTTAGAAAAATCAGAGTATCTATGATGTCTTGTACAGAATTCAGTACGGTGATTTGCCATACCTGTGGGAGGTTTTCCTAACAGTCAGAGGGAGAAATTAAATGAGATCACTTGGTGCCACTCCTCCTCCTGTTCTACTCTATTAAGTTGCTGTGATTTAAATTTTTTTTTACAAAGAGGAGGTGAAATTTGCCTACAAAGCAGTACTTGCTAACAAGCGCCAGTATAACTGTGCGCAGTTGATTCACTCTTCCACTCTGCAAGATATAGATCAAAGATCTCTGGCTGTGGAGCTGCATAGTTCCCCTTGAACCCTTGCACAGCATGTAGTCATTGTGGATCACCTGCTCGGGTTGCCTCTGGGTGGGCCACGGGCTGGTTATGTGCTTGATGTCTCAGTGGGTGATCTGGCCTACAGGGGAAAAGTGGGACATGGCTGATGTCCTGTGGGCTGGAGGATGAAGGTGTATAATGATGAAGGAGGAGTGACAAGACAGGCATACAGTGTCTGGAGTAGAGGTGGTACCCAAGGTTGACACTGATGTGCCTGCACGAATGAGGTTTAGAGATCCCATCCTGTACCATATTAACCATAACCTGCAGTGGTGAGACACTGGAACAGGTTGCCCAGAGAGGTTGTGGATGCCCTCTCTCTGGAAGTGTTTAAGTCCAAGCTGGATGAGGCATTGAGCAAACTGGTCTAGTGGGAGGTGTCCTTGCCCATGGCAGGGGGGTTGGAACTAGATGATCTTTAAGGTCCTTTCCAACCCAAACCATTCTATGATGCATCACAGAACTAACTAGAATTATTGCCATTCATATGTACTTGTCAGTTCCCTGGGGTCCCTTTGCTGATATCTGATCTCGGGAAATTCAGATGTCTGGAAAATGGACTGCAGAAATGAAGTGTAGTAGGGGAAAGCTGAGGCTGGAGTTAAACTGGAAAACCAATAAACATCATAGCTAACTGCAAAATGTGGTTTGTGAGCACTTCCTCTTAGTCACTGTGATGATTCCTGTCCTTCACTGTTTTCTTGTGCGGTCCACTTATAAAATGATTGCTTGCATGGCAGTTTCTTTTGTGAAGATTGCTCTACTTCTCTCAGAAAACAGGAGAAGGAGGTGAAACCTCAGGAAAAAATGTGAGAATATTGCCTGGTGCAGTGAAAACAATTTATGTTCTGTCTAGAAGAGAAAGAATTGTAACTTAAGTATAAATTGGAGCATTCTGAGTAAATAAAGTTCTCTGATCAAACAGTCATTTTCTTTATCCTAGAGGAGAAATTCCTCTTAGTCTTGCTTTAATTACCTATTATTCTCTGTGGTTTTAATCATGGTGGCAGCACCAGCAAATTAAAGCATGAATGTACAGGAGCCAAGCAAAAAGAAATGGAAAATGCTGTTTATATTTTGAAATATTTTTTGTTCAGTTCTTAGGCTCTAAACTTAAGCCCTGTATTCTAAAATAATGAAATTGTGCACAAGGCTGAAAGTAGTTTTCTGGAAATGGGTAGCATTTGAGGAAAGTGTTTGTCATATGCATCATGTAGGTTGGAGAGTTTAAAATCTAGTGTTTGATTTAGATCCTTCTGACTGTGTATTGCTTTTAACAGTGACAGCTACAGTGACCTCAGCGATGACAGCTCTCCAGAGAAAGAGTTCTCTAATTCAGAAATGAGCTGAAATGACTGCATGAGATCACAAAAACAGACGATGCTACTGAGGTAAACAGAATCATTTTGATACTGCTTTATGACATTTATTTCTTCTAGACTTGCAGCAGTAGACAGAGTTATCTTGATTCTCCCTTTTGTTTCAAATCCTATCTGAGACCTTATGTTTTCTTCCTTTCCTGCAGCACTTGATTGTTTTCCTCTTCTGCTGCTTAATTTTGCCATTGTTGTATTAAAGTCTGCTGAGCACAGCTTATATGTAGGATGCTGGACAAAATCAAGTTGTGGTAGTGTTTGAAGATACAATGAGAATACATTTTTATATTATTTTTTCTTTTATTATTTCATTTTGGAACACTTTGAGTGTACCATGTTGACATGACCTTGTGTTTTGCACTAACACTCACTTGTAATCACATTTGGTGCATTGATACAGCAAAGGTAACACTAGATAAATAGATTTTATCTAAAGAGCAATAGTCAAAAACATTTTATAAAATCATAGCTTTGTTTACACAGGCTTTGCCAAAATGGTGTTGGATCAGGTTTTTTTCTTTTCTCTTACCTGTAAACATGGTAAAACATGGCCATAGATTTCCTTGAGAGGTTGTATTTCCTTTGAGACACCTGATCTCCACAGGATCTGGATTGGAATCTGGATCTTATTTTATTTTTCCTAACAGATGCAACAGAGTTGTGGCTGTCATGGTACTCTGATACATATACACATTCATGCTTCTGGGGATTTCTGAGAGCTTCTCCAAGCAGGACACAGTTTTCCCCTGTGATTTTATTCCTCTCACACGGTGTAGTCAGTGAGCAGTTGTGCCAATCCTCAAATCATGAGAATGGAGAACAGAATGTTAAATGATTTCATGACCCTGGTGCATGCAAATGCAGTACTGATGCATGTCTTGGGAGAACTGAATGTTCCTTTTCACTCTTGCCTGGATCTTTCCCACCTCCATGTATCATGGCTCGTTTTCTAGATACCAGCTTGTACTACAGGACAGCCTCAGTAGGTTTGTCATTGTTTTCCTCGATAGAGTTACTAAATGGTAATTCTCTACAGTTTTTTGTGCATAACTTTTTCAGTGCTTCAGTGAATGTCCCTCTGTGATGCTTTTAAGTAGTTACTAGTAGACAATCTGATTTTTTTGAACATGTCACTAGTGGGTTCCAGTTGTACTCAACAGAATTACTTTAGAAAGGATGGAATAACTAATTCCAGCTATAAAAGAACAGAAACATTGGCTTATTTATTTTTATCTCAGGGTTAATTCTAGCCATTAGATTGTACTCAGTAGACTGTATATAGCTTTGTGAATTTGCTTTATGCTGTTTGACCTGGTTGGAATCCATCTGCTTGTAGTATTTACCATAGGACTACATTGAAGTCAGTCAATGGAATTAAGAGAAAGTGACGTAAGCACGAAATAAACTGAGTTACAGAAGAAATATTTTTAACATTTTTTTTCCTATTCATTCTTCCTTTCCCCGTTTTTCTGTTACAGAGAGTTGGGAACAAGACAACACTGAATAGGAGAAAGTAGAAGAATAAGCTGCTTATAGTCTTCATCGAGTTTCCTCCAGAACAGTTCTTGAGAATTCTCCTTACACATGACAGTTTTACTGTTCTGTACAAATGCTGTTTCTCTTTAAAATGTGCACCTTAGCTGTTAATCATTATTGATCTTGTCCTATATTCAGAATGATCTCAGGTGAATATGTATTAATTCACTACTTCACAATAGTTCTTGATTTGAAAGCATATTTGATTGTTTTTAGCTCACCTTAGAACAGGAAGATAAAATGTATTAGATCTTGTGAAAGAGAGGGAATGCACTGAAAAATGTAAGGGAATATTTTCTTATCCATGGACAGAAGAAAACTGTTTCTGGTTTGTTTCCCTTTTAAGCTTGTTGTGTATATATATCTATTTTTTTACGTTTTTGCAGTTCAATATGTACAAATGAGAAATGGTTGCTGTCTTTCTTCTCTTTGTGATAATAATAATTGATGTTGGATACAGGTCTTTTCACTTTGCTTTTGTAAGCGATTTCACTTCACAGAAGTTCAAGTCTCTTTGCTTTATTTCTTCTGAAAGTCTGATAATACTAAAAAATTACGAAAGTGAAGCTGGTTTGGTATTTTGTTAGAGGGAAAGTCAATACACTCATTTGTTAAAATGTAATTTGGGCACTTGTGTGATGGTTGTGTAAGAACCAGTCATAGATCTGAAGTATTACTGGGGTTCTCCATCCATCCAGCACAGTGTGTTTCAGTAGATGTCTGTAAAGCTGAATTAAGCTTCACTCTGGTTTTCCCTCATGCAGTGACTACTCATGGCACTCATTCCCCAGAAGGACAGAACAGTGTATTTTAATTTAGAAATCACAAGTTGATGCATGGCATGACAGTTGCAGGCAGTCCTGCAAAGCCACAACTGCAGCCTGAATTGCTGAGACAGAAAGGTGTGAGTTTCTCTACCTTGTTTAAAGCTGTATGTATTCTGTTAGCGATGTGGCATCATCAGACCTGTCACAGAAGCTGGACCTAAACTGTATAACTGATAGACTCCAAATGCCTGGGGCACCTTTTCCTGTAAAGAAAACTTCTGAATTTTGAGCTTTTTGGTCTATTTTAGTTTTGGGCAAAGTGAGTTTTATAATTCATCAAAAGGTAATTATGCATACAAAAATTAAAAGCACTGTGTCCCTTACTAGTGCTTTGTAAAATTTCAGGTTACACAGCTAATCTATCTCTTTACTAAAATAGAAGCTTTAATGCTAATGAAATATAAAATATATTACTGTGGCAGCTTTTTTCTAAAGTAGTCTGCAAATGTGTGCCTTAGAAGTAGCAGATATTGATAGAATTGGTGTCACCATATGTCTTCCTCAGTGAGAGACGCTGCCAACTGGTTTATGAAAACTGAAGCATTTCCTAAGATTGCCTGTAGTATGCAAATGATTTTTCAAATATGTCAAACTGTGTTACTCAGAAGTGTTTAGATACTGTGTTAAAGAATCATAGCAGTATCCTGGAGATAAACACATCACTGTCTCAATGGATTTATCTCCCACTTAAGCTGACAGAAGCAGCAATGTGCCATTTCCAGAATGGAAGAATGCAAACAAGTCTTTTTCAGCCAAATCCTGGTCTACATTAGAAGTGTGCCAGCAGATTGAGGGAGGTGATGCTTCCTCCCTGTTCAGTCCTGGTGAGGCCACACCTGGAGTGCTGTGTCCGGTTCTTGACTGGCCAGTACAAGAGAAACGTGAGCATACTGGAAGGAGTCCAGCAAAGGGCCTCTGTGGTGATTAAAGGACTAGAGCATTCCTCCTGTAAGGAAAGACTGAGGCTGTACTGATTAGACAAGAATTAATTCTCTGGGATAGATTTAATTATTTTCACAGTAGCTTGTATGGGGCTGTGTTTTGAACTTGTGGTGAAAACAGTGTTGCTAATGTGGGAATGTTTTAGCTGTGGCTGGGCAGTCAGGGCTTACACAGCCTCAAAGTGCTACACAGCCTCAAATTCTTTTCAGCTTCTCACCCAACCCCTCCAGTGAGCAGAAGAAGTTGGGAGGGAACCCATTTGAGACATAACTAATCTCAACCTACCCATTCCCTTTCTTACCCCAAGGAATATCCCATGCTATATGACACTGTACTCAGCAATAAAAGTTGGTGAAAGGAGGACAGGATGTTCTGAGTTAATGGCATTTGTCTTCCCCCGTTACATGTGATGGAGTCTTGCAGTCCTCGGGACAGAGTCAGGGTGTTCTCAGGTGTGCCAGTGACAGAACCAGAGGCAATGGGCACAAACTAGAACAGGAGGCTTCATCTGAACTTCAGGAAACACTTCACTGTGAGGTTGAGTTTGCACTAGTGCAGGTTGTCTAGGGCAAGTTGTGAAGTTTCCATCCTTCCAGATACTCGAAAGCTGCCTGGATAATGGTCCTGGGCAACTGTCTCTGTGTGGTCCTGTTTGAGCAACAGGAGCAGAATGTAGGACCTACAGAGGTCTCTTACAACCTCAACCATTTTATGAAATGAGACAAGATTGTCACAGGCAACCTAGAGTTGGTCTTTCCTGAGAAAAGTCTTATACTGGGAAAACCTGACCCAAAGATCTGTCTGGAGTGGTAGTTGGGGGCTGAAAAAGTGTCAGCTGTTTGGTGTGCTAGAGGATGATGCTTAATATCTCTGCCTATCTGTTCTGTAAGGGTGCTGACACACCAGCGATGTTCAGGTTTTCCCTCACAGAAAGTTTGTTAGCTTGGTTGAACTGGAGCAGCGGTTGTGCCTGTTTGTACAAAAGAGAAGCAGCATCCAAGTTTGGATGTGAGTGGACCAGATATTTCACTTAACTTATATCTTGGCCAGGACTGAGTATTACTTATCTCTAGTCGAGATCAGCATAGATTCCTGTTTCACTGTGATCTTTACACATGAAGTCCTTTAGTATCTGCTTGATGTAAAGTTGAACTACCTTGAAGCTCAGGCTTCTTTCCTACTTTGTTTAGCAACTTGGAGAGATAACCTTCATGTGCCAATGAGATTCCTGCAGAGGTTGAATCTAATGGAGAGACATATATCTTAAGTTTTCCTGAGCCACTGAGGAGGATTTGCTTGGCCAACCAGCCTATTCCTCATCAGGGAGTACTTAGAATCATAGAATAGTTTGGGTTGGAAGGGACCTTAAAGATCATCGAGTTCCAACCCCCCTGTCATAGGCAGGGACACCTCCCACTAGACCAGGCTGCTCAGTGCCTTGTCAAGCCTATTCTTGAACACCTCCAGAGAGGGGGCTTCCCCCAGTTCTTGGGGCAACTCATNCCAGGCTGAACAACCCCTATTCCCTCAGCCTGTCTTCATAGGGCAGTTGCTCCAGCCCTTTGACCATCTTCGTGGCCCTTCTCTGGACCCTCTCCAATAGCTCAATGTCCTTCCTGTGTTGAGGGCTCCAGAACTGGATGGAATACTCCAGGTGGGGTCTCACCAGTGCCGAGTAGAGGGGCAAAATCACCTCTCTGGTCCTGCTGGTCACACTCCTCTTGAAGCAACCCAAGACCTGGTTGGCTGCGAGTGCACACTGGTGGCTCATGTTGAGTTTGTCATCAACTGAAACACCCAAGTCTTTCTCTTCAGAGCTGCACTCAAGCCACTCTCCACCCAGCCTGTATCTGTGCTTGGGATTGCTTCGACCCAGGTGCAGGACCTTTCTCAGGTGTTCATGAACTTGCTCTTCACACACAGTGGGTGGATCCTGCTTCCCCTACTTCTGGCAGTCTAGGCTAGATTCTGCACTAGCTTGAGTTTTTTCTGAAGCTACTGAAGTATGGTACCATATTCATAGCACACAAAGTATGACTTTGTTGATTACAAGGTGGTGCCAAAGGCCTTACTGTTACCTGGCATTCATGGGACTTGGGTATTAGTCTTCTAAATTCCTCTTATAATCTTCTAAGGCTTCTAAGCCCCAGCTTGCCAGGAAAATGTTGGAGGTTTTAAGCAACAGCTTGAAAGTGGAGGTTGAGTTCTCTGCAGGAACCTTTGTAAGGAGGAACTGCAGCCCCAAGTGAAAGGAAGTTTTCAGGAAAGAAAGGGCAGACTGGCAGTGACCATGGGGCAGGGACTTCCTGTCCAAAAGGGTGTGGAGAAGGCTAAGGGAGGATCAAGTGTACAAGTCACAAGTCACTTACTAACCTGAGCTAACCTCCTCAGAGGAGCAGTGTTATTGTTAACATAGCAATGTGCATGGAAGGTTCTCCCCACACTCTCTGTGTGTCATGATGACCGTAAGGAGTCAATTGCAGCAAGACTTCTGAACCAGCTTAGTTACTTCATCTACAGGTACTAGGGAAGTGATTGTCCACCTGTTGCTGGCACTGATGAGGCCCCACGTTGAGTAATGTGTCTAGTTTTAGGCCCCTCCCTAAAACATAGATACTGAGTATGTCCAGAGAAGGACAGTGAAGCTGGTGGGGGGTCTAGAGCACAAGTCCTTTGAGTAGCAGCTGAGAGAGCTGGGGTTGTTTGGCCTGGAGAAAAGGAGGCTAAAGGGAGGCCTTATAGCTCTCTGCAACAACAGTAAGGTGGATCAAGAATGGAGTCAGAATAACATTGCATTTGGAGAGAGCATATGGCCTCCTCCAGCATCCTGGAGAAACTCACTGCAACATGACTGGGATGCTAACAAACAATACAATCTTTTGTATTTTAGAACTGAATAACACCTCATCTTTGCATGCATGCAGGAGGAGGCTCCTTTATTTGGGCATCTTCATGAATGTCCTGATATGTTTCTATGCATCAGCATTTTGTCCCACGTACTGCTTAGTTTTTCTGTGCCAGCACAGCCTATCTGGTAGATCTGTGGTAACTTCCAGACAAACTCTTCCTCTTCACCATTTCATGCTGTTCCCACTGTTGACAGAGTCAGTGCAAGCTGTGTGTTTTTGCTGGCAACGAACTTAGTGTCTCAGGTATTTCTCCCTGTATAAGGTTCTCAGTCCTGTCTAGACCTTTCAGGTATTTCAGCTGTATCTGAACTGTTAAACACAATGTGCTGACAGGGTAAAATGAATTAAGGATTCACCTAAAATAAGGACATGAAAAGAATGTACATATTTTTTATTATGTCGGATATTCGTATTTGTATAATTCCCCTAAAATGACTCAGAATGTTTTCAGGATCTCTGGTTGATTGTCTTGCTTATTTATTTATTTTTTACTGTGTATTTTTTAGAATGGGGGTTGACCTTTCAGGAAGCACTGAAGTGAACCAGTTCTGTTGTTCTTTATTTGTATCCAAGTGAATCATCCTCAGTGCTTTCTGGTTCCTTGCTCCTTATAATTCCTTCTGGACTGCAAGATCTAACATCCTGCTCTGTCTCAGCTGACCTGCTGCTGGAATAACGTTTGTTAAATCCTTCATCTTAAAAAAATGTGTACTTTAATCTCTGTGCTGTGGTGGTTTGTTTGTATGTGAAATGTTTTCTCTGCTCATAACATCCTCATTCAGTGGAGAGATTGGTTGCCTTGCTGGACTCATGCCATTTTGGTAACATGCTCTCAGATATTTGGATCAGAGCCTACAAATCCCACTTTGCCTAAAGCCTTGTGTTTCAGGAGGGCTTGTGGAAAGGTAGGCTTGTCTTTTCTACCTCTGTGGGCTGTATGGTTAGTCTTTTAAGGAATTTGACAGTTGGAAGCTGCTAGTGAAGCTAACTGTCTGATAGTTTGGATAACCTAAGAACTGACTCAAGTCTTGGATTAAAGCATAAGTCAAAACATCATGTATTTAAAGGAATGGTTAGTATAGTTGGCTGTGAGAAGTTCTGCGTGAAATAACCTCACCCACCAACAGTTTCAAAGAACACCTGGTATAGAATCATAGAATAGTTTGGGTTAGAAGGGACCTTAAAGATAACCAAGTTCCAAGCCCCCTGCCATAGGCAGGGACACCTCCCACTAGATCAGGCTGCTCAGTACCTTGCCCAGCCTGGCCTTAAACACCTCCAGAGAGAGGGCATCCACAAATCTCTGGGCAACCTCTTCCAGTGTTTCACTACCCTCACTGTAAAGAATTTCTTTCTTATATCTAGCCTGAATCTACCTTCTTCCAATTTACGTCCATTATTTCTAGTCTTCCCATCACATATCTTATTAAAAAGTCCTACCCTTGCTTTTCTGTAGGCCCCTTTCAGGTACTGAAAAATGTATTCCCAGGTGGGAGGAGAAACCAAGCAGCACAGTGCTTGAGTCATGCTAGATAGCCGTAGCTAGGTTCCCTTTGAGCTTAGTAAATGTCCTATTTGAGTAGTGGGACATTATGCAATGTGCAGCCCCGAGACTCTCTCCTGTGAGTCATTCTCATCTGTGCACCTTCTGAGTACCCTTTTAATTAAATGTCAGTGCCTGTATGTGAGCTGCTCACCACAGACTGCTTTTATCATCATCAGAGAAAAGCAGGTGCTTTTCAGTCCTCCTTGGGAGACCAGATGAATTAGCCATGGTTTTTGCTTCTTTCTTCTTATGAACCTCAAAGAAGAACCTTGCCCAAATGGCTCAGATACCTCTGTTTAGTTACATGATCCTCTTCCTGATGTTCAGGAGCTAAAGTGGGGATTAGTTGCTGCTCACTATTTCTAATCAGCTAGATTTAACTGTCTCCTTTCTTTTGGGATCTCAGGAGACTCTCTCCTGAGAAGTCTAAGCTTCCCCAGACTGCAACATGAATCCTTCCTCTGGGCCTCAAACCCTCTAGTCAAAGCCTCAAATTTAGCACCTCATTCTTACCTGAGCCCTGCCAGGACCCTGTAACAGTATCTCCCCAGTCTGGGTGCTCAGGTAAGCATTCTCTGAATGCCCTTTCTGAGCCCAACTCAGTTGAAGAAGAAGCATCAGCATCTGTCATCATGTGTTACCATGTAGTTTGCCTCTCTCCCTTGCCAAATTATGATCTCTTTCCTAGAGCAGTCCCCCAGCATATAGGAAACATGGACAATTTCCTCCTGAGATTCAGAGGCAGCCTGGCCCTGCTCTTCTTTTGGGGCTGCCCACTCAACTAGGTTAAATATCAGTTCTTGATGCCTTTGTTCATTGCTGTCATATCAAAGTTAGGATGGTCTGAAATAAAAGCCACCTACTGGTCCTGTGTCGAAGAAATGGCAAGCGTATGATTCTGTAGGTGAGGCAACAAGAGGTTCCCTGGAAGGGAGGGAGAGAACCTGACCTCAGGTCTTTAGACTGTTTACGTATTTTAAGAAGTTGTTGAACGAAAGATAGAAACAATTGGCAAAGGAGAACAGAGCACAGGTCTCCTGTTTGCTAAGACTACCATAATAAATAGGGTAAAGAACCCCTCTTGTTTTCTATTTTTGTGTGGCACAGATTCAGCAGAAGGAAGTGACTGTACCTCTCTTTTTCATAGTAGTGGCTGGAACTTGCTGCATCTCTGCTTTTTCCATCCAGTTATTATCCCTGCTGGATCATAGGAACCAGTGCCAGCTTCTGCTTCTGCTAGTGCCATCCTCAGGCTCAGGAGTACTTATTATTTTTTTCTCTGCTGAATGTCCTACTCATTCATCTCTCCTATCCAGGATTTTAATTTATTTTATTCCCAAAGGGATAGAAGGAAGCTTGTAAACATAAGAAAACCCTTTTCTCAGCACAGTTCCACTGCAAACACTACCTAGAAGAACTTGAACTCTTGTTAACATAGCTGCCTAATAATATACCTTGGTTGAGTCTCAAAGTTTGAGAAATTCAATAGGTATCCAAAGTTTTGAACAGTCAAAACATTAACTTCTAAGACTTGTGGCAGGCTAATGTGTTTACCCTGTGTTTAGTCCTGCTAGCACAATGTGACATCTTTGAAGAGTTTGGTCATGCTAGTTTATAGTAGAATATAAAGCAGATTCCCAGGTTTGATTTAGTTCTGTGTACTTTGTCTTACTGCCAACATCAATATTATAGCCACATGTGTTTATGGACTTACAAGGATGTCACTCTTGGGAGAAGCTTTCAGTTTTACACAAGGTTTAAGGAAGAAACAAACATTTGTCTTCAACTAATCAGAGATACAAAGTTCTGGCTATGAGAAGTTAGCAGCGCAGTATAGTGAGCAGGAGGGAATCAGACCTCCTGAGTGGCACAAATTAGATGATTTGCTACTTTCATAAATAAGCAAATGAGGAATGTAATTCAGCTTTTCACTCAGGGCAATGAAGCTCTGAGTTCACTGCAGAATAAAAGTGAGATTGCTTGTTAAATTGGGAAGTGTGGCGAAGTCCTGGGATTGTTTTATTTGAGACTTTTGACGGAAGGCTTCCTGGGGCAGGTTAGAATAATCACACAGGGGTTTGTATTTAAAGTTGCAGTGATGCAAACGTAAAAGTTTAACCAAGAGCCAAAATGTCACCATATAAAGTAAAAACTTACCTACAATATGAAATATTTAAGAGGCAGTTCTCTGGAACATCTTTATCTGAGATGATCCCTTCACCATCTGTTGGTCATCTCTCTATATGAGACAGGAATTTGTAAGTGTGAAAAGGGTAAAAGCTCGTCATCCTCTCTCCTTGCTTGCTTTGCTCTTCAACAGTAAGGAGCCTTAATATACAGAGGTTTATTTTTTTATGTAATTTTTTTTTCTACATATAAAATTCTGGTAATGTTGACTGAAGTGTTCAGCAGCGTGAGCTTGGTGAAAAAACAGGTTCTTCAGCCTGTCTGAAGGCTTTGCTGCTTCTTTAACACGTTGACTAAATTTTGGTAAGGTTTTGGGTCATCTGAAGGAGAGCTTGTACTTTCTGTACTCCTCATTGCAGATTTTTGACCAGCTTGGTCTGAGGGTTTACATATTTATATATTATTTCTAATTTCTCTCTCCCGGTGGCTTTAAAATATATTCCCCTCTAAAATGAGTTTGAAGTCCTCTTTGAAGAATCAGTAACTGGATGTATAGTATGCTTTGTTCCATGTTTCTTCGTAAGATCCCATCTTTATAAGAGCAGCCCTGTGGAAAAAGACATGGAGTACCCTAATGGTGGAAGAGATGGACATGAGCTAACAATATCCTTTCACAGGTTCTCATCTGGCTGAATTTCAATAAAAATGCCAAGGAAACTGTGAAAAGGTATTCCCTAGGTGTAAAATGCTATCCTTCTTGAATACAAATACGAGGTAAACCCACTCCACAGCTGTCTTGGTCTAATTTTAGTGTAATTCATCATTAAATACAGTATCAATATACCAGGTGTCTATGTGCATCTTATGGGGATTGTGGTGTGATAAAGATTCCCCTGTCCCTTCACTTTTGAGATTGGAAAGCTGAGAGCTATCCATCTCAGCCTGGACACATTTCAGACATAAGAACCTAAGAGCTGGGTACAGATACTACCTTGGATATGAGTAGGAATTTCTAGAAAATGGCCTGAAAAAACAAGCCTGAAAAAACAAGCAGAGCTGTT
>VZTY01018413.1:0-15337 GCA_013400935.1 Turnix velox
TCTATGATTCTGTGAAATAACCAGCTTGGATAGTTTTCCTTTACTTTGCAGATTAATTACATATACCTCAGAGTGAAAAAAAAAAAGGTAGTCTGAAATTTACTGTGGAGAGCTTCTGGTGCTGACATTGCACATTTGCAGCATCAGCCTTTCACAGAATCACAGAAAGTCAGGGATTGGAAGGGACCTGGAGAGATCACCTAGTCCCATCCCCCTGCCAGAGCAGGAACACCTAAACCAGGTCACACAAGAATGTGTACAGGTGGGGTTTGAATGTCTCCAGAGAAGGAGAGCCCACACCCTCTCTGGGCAGCCTGTGCCACTGTTCTGTCACCCTCATCCTGACGTAGTTTTTTCTTCTATTTTTGTGGAACCTCCTGTGTTCCAGCTTCTACTCGTTGCTCCTTGTCCTATCACTGAATTTTATCCTAGCTCAGAGTGAGATAAGCAAAATTGCAGCTGGACCCCAGATGGAGCAGTTATTTTTGTCAGGAGGCATTAAACCTACTGACCTCTGAGGCTGGAGGCTTTGACTGAGGAAAAGTCAGGCAACCTTCAACTGATTCAGGGTGTCTTAACTCTCCTTTGCTAAAGCATTATTAAACTTCCACTGAAATTGCTAACACTTGTGCATTAGAGTTAGTATAAAAACACACCCCACATAAATTCCTCAGCCCCTTCCACCAAGCTCATCTCACCCCGCCAATGTTAGGTAATTTATTTAATTAAATTCTCCTAACATTAGGAAATACATTGGAATAAAATAACCAGAGAAGTTAAATCAGTCCTTTGGAAATCAGAAGAATTCTTGGTCTCATACACAGGGTTTTTTTTCCTTTCAGTCTTAAAATTGTTTCCTGATGTAAGTCTAAATTTGCTCCAGGATTGAATGCACCAAAAAAAGCCAGAGAGGACAAATCTAATAGCAATGATCAGCTCTAGAGGTATTCAGGCAAAGATACACAGCCCCACAGAAGAGGAGTGGTGGGGAAGGACTCACCATTGTCAATGACAAAGATGCTCCTGCTGTTGTCATGGTCTTTTAGGTCCTTCCTGGGTATGTTCTTGTTGAGGAGGTTGAGAGCTCGGTCTCGTCCCTGCCCAGAGACCTTCTTACTCACCAGCATATCCAACAAACGCACTGTGATCATCTTCAAATCTTTTTTAGTATCTACACAGAAGCAAGAAGCAGGCAGTTGAAATACATTAGGAGAGCAGGTGACACCAGTGAAAACCATTCAAAGCCTTTTCATGGCTGGAACATCAGTATTCAAATCAACACCATGAAGATAAGAGCTCTGAGCAGGATGTTATCCCAGCAGCTGAAGGGTAAAAAGTCCCCTCTTCAAAGAACAATAAAGTGGACATCCCAGGGGCAGAACCCTCCCTCCTTCTCCTCCAGCAAATAGGAGAAGGACCACCAGGTCATGTCCCCTTACCTAGCACTACAGCCTCTTCTTTCCCATGATGTTCCTCCTTCCCCTGGTCCAGCAAGCAGTCAGTGATGGTCTGCAGGAGGTTGCAGACAGCCAGGGAGATTTCTTCATTGTCTGCTGACATCCACATACAAATGTTGTCAATGCCCAGGTAATGGAGAATGGCAGTGGCCTGGCCCCAGAAAGGAGAGAGCAGATAGTTTTTCAAAACAGCCTTTTTCTTTCTGCATAACTCAACAGTTACCATCTCAGAAAAAGAAATCCTGTCTCCCCTCTGCTGGATTTTCATCCACTTTATTTAGATTTTAATTCATTGGTGTTGTAGCTCTCCCTGCTGTTACACTGACACCTGGATTCATTCTGCACATGTTCATCACGACAGGGCTTCTCATGAGCTGTTTTACACCCTAAAACAACTGTGTTGGTTCAGCATAAGATATTAGCTGGCTCTGAGCCTCCTGGCACCTTGGAACCCTTCACAGGCATCTTAACTTCCCTGGAAGTCCTCCCTGCTTTCCTTCATCTAAATCCTGCACAAAACTTCCCCACAATTAGTTGTAATTTGTTGCTTTTCTGAGATCTGTGATCACAGAATCACAGAATGACCCAGGTTGGAAGGGACCTCAAGGATCATGTAGTTCCAACCCCCCTGCCTAGCAGGGCCACCAAACAAACACATTTACTAGATGAGGTTGCCCAGGGCCCTGTCCAACCTGGCCCTGAACACCTCCAAGGACGGGGCATCCACAACCTCCCTCAGCAGCCTGTTCCAGGACCTAACCACTCTCCTAGTAAAGAGAGACAACATCCAACCTAAATCTTCCCTCCTTCAACTTGGATCCATTTCCCCTAGTCCTGCTATTGTCAGCCCTTGCAAAGAGTTTACTCCCTTCCTGGGTGTAGGTTCCCTTCAGGTATTGAAAGGCTGCAATGAGGTCACCCCGCAGCCTTCTCTTCTCCAGNTGGGAGGATCACCTCCCTATCCCTGCTGACCACCCCTCACCTGATGGAGCCCAGGATCCCATTTGCTTTCCGATGAAGGACATGGATTTGACCCAGCCATGCTCTTCATAATTTACATGGTAACTACTCATCTTAAGTTTTATTTCACCAGCACCCACAAAAGTACCATAAGGAACATGTACATCTTTGACCCTGAAGATGAAGAGCACCCCATTTCTTACCCGAGCCTTATGTCCTGTACACATGCCCGAAAGTGTCCTCACAGCTGCCAGGACCAGCTCAGCATTTTTGGTTTCTATCAGCTGCAGCAGCAAACTGACCCCGTTGTTCTGGAAAATCCTCTCAGCACCCGCTTCTTCTCGGCCCAGGACAATGAGGTTGTTTGCAGCCTGGGTAGGAACACAGAAGAATTGTGTGTCAGCAGCATGACCCTGCCTGTGGCCTCCAAAACACTTCTGGGAGGTGCTGGTGGAAGGTGATGAGATGACCATCATGGATGCAGTGGGCCAGCTCTGTGGTTTTGCCAGGTCCATCTGGGACTGGCTTTGTCTGCCCCAAAAATATCTGCTTGGAGGGAAATACGAGGAAGGTGGACGAGGTAGGTGCAAGCAAGAGTTCACCTTTGGAATTTTGGAAGCTCAGCCCACTTTCCAATAGCACAAAGCCACTCTGGGGCATTTCTCCAGTTGTCTCAGAGCACAGCTCTGTCCTGCTCCTTACCTCATCCTCCATCAGGGGGGGTAGGGAAGGGAACACAGCTTTCTGCTCCTCTGTAGAGCCTCTGACATGGAAACCTCAGCAATTTGTCCTGTCAGTTCCAGGGCAGTTCTCACCTTCTCTCTCTTTTCTTTCTCGCTGTTCTCATCCAGCAGGATTTCAAACATCTTCTGCACCCTCATGTCTGTGGAGAACTGAATGCGCAGCTGTTCCAACAGAGAGCATGGGGCATCAGAGCAAGAAAATCAAGAAGTCTTTCACTTCAAGTTCACCACAGTCCCTTAAACCACAATTTAAGCTCAGAAAGCATCAATTACCCATCTCATATTCATTGGTATGTGCAGAGCCAGCCCTAGTGAGGCAGGGTCTTCTTCACACAAAGGTAACTAAGTCAATGTAATGACTACCAGACCCTGTTCCTTGTCAGGAACTTACACCAAGTAATTCAGACCCAGGGCAGCTACTTTTTAATTTAATTTTCAATGTAATCCTCAAACTCATACTAGAAGTTTTTAAGGCCAGGCTGGATGAGGCACTGAGTGAGCAACCTGGTCTAGTGGGAGGTGTCCCTGCCCATGGAACTAGATGATCTTTAAGATCCCTTCCAACCCAAAGCATTCTATGATATGCGTCAAATATGAACTTCCAACTAATGAAGCTTATTTATCTCCCTACATTATTATGAATTTTCAGGATGGTCAAAAATCCATCAGCACAACCCAGAATAAGGACTTCTCACTCCTAGTCTGTGAACTTGGGACAGCTTCCCTGGCATTTACCTTCTCCTGGATGTTGGCCCCGAGTCTCCTCAGGGTCTCCTGGAAGTTCTTGTTGCGTGGTTCAATGGTGGCACATTTCTGAGCATCTTTGAATGCTTGGTCCAATTTGCCCAATTTTTCTAGAGCTTGGCTGCGCCGGTACAAGGCTTTGATGTCTGAAGTATTGATATCAATAGCTGGGAAAGTGACCCAAAAGAGCAGGTATCAGATTTTTCTCCTTGGAAGCTCTATGTAATCTCTGATTTGCTTTACAGAGACTACAGCTCCTCAAGAGGTAGCTGTTAACCTTGAGAATGAATTTGGTACCCAACCAGCATCAATCACACACACACACCAAGATGGTACATCTTCTTTTGCACCTTCTCTTGTGGCTTCAGCACTTGGGTGCTGATGGACATCAGAAATAAAGATCCCAGTGCCCCAGAAAATAAAGTGAGAGGAGGCTGAAGCAAACACACCCCAGGAATGTAGTATTGCTTTCTCAAACCAACCCTTTGCCTTACCTCTAGATGCATCTGAGGCTGCTTTGGCATATTCCTCCTGCAAAACCAGAAGGGGGAGATTTGTTAGCAGGGGAATAGCTAACACACAACAGGACCTCTCTGTTCTCACTGACAGGACACCCCAGTGAAACCAGCAGTAGCACACAGCAGGGCCCATGGGGGCTGAGGGGAGAGAGGAAAAGGTCTGACAAAGATGAGAATATGCACTGATGATGATACATCAACAGCCCGTGGGCAGTGATGAGAGAGGATGCTCACAGCAGCCCATCTGTATTGTCTCTGGGCTGATGCCACTTCTGGATTAGTGAAAACTTAGGGAAATGCCAAAATCACACAGAGCAGGTCATTTCAAGCTAACTGCAGGCAGCCAATTTTGGTACAGAGAAACATAACTTTTTCCTTCTCTAAATCTTCACATCACTTCTCTTGTGCTAGGGCAGGCAGAAACACAGAATGACAAGGATTGGAAGGGACCTCAAGAGATCATCTAGTCCAATCTCCCTGCTGGTGCAGGAAAACCTAGACCAGGTCAAACAGGAAGGCATCCAGGTTGGGTTTGAATGTCTCCAGAGAAGAAGACCCCACACCCTCTCTGGGCAGCCTGTGCCACTTTTCTCTCACCCTGACAAAGTTTTTTCTCCTGTTTCTGTGGAACCTCCTGTGTTCCAGCTTGCACCCATTGCCCCTTGTCTCATTATTGGAGGTCATTCAGAAGAGCCTGGCTCCATCCTCCTGACACGAGCAACACCTCTGCAGTCCAACACGTGGCTCCCAGAGCTCTCCTGGAGCCAAAAGCTTCAGAGTGATCAAGTGGGACCATCTCAGAACTTATCCCTGCTCAGCCCCATCAGGGCTGAAGCTGGGAGGCCTCTTTCTAGCTTCAGGATAAGCCCAGAACAAATCATATCAGACCAATTTGCAAACACCCTATTTGACACACAGACAAACCACACAATCCACACCTGTTAAGCACCCTTGGCTGCTTCCCTGAGCATTTCCAAGGCAAACCAAGAGATTTTCTCACCTTTTTAAGGAAGCACGCTGCCCTGTTCCTGTACAGCACCCCCTGCAGAGCCTTGTCCTTGTTCAGCTTTATGGCCTGAGTGTAGCTTTGCAAAGCTTTCTCGTAGTCATTGGCCTGAAAATATTTATTGCCTTCCTCTTTCAGCTGGATGGGATCCTCCATCTGGAGAGCTTTAAGGAAAAACATCAGTTTGTGTCATGTTTTCAGCTGTCTGTGTCACTGGGGTCACCACCAAAGCTGAGCTTCAGTATGAGACAGAGACATAATTAACACACACATTAATAAAAGCATCTTACCAGGCTGAAGTACTTGGAAAATTAAAATCTAAATTGCTCCTCAAAGATGGGTCTTCTCAGAAGCTTTCCCCACGTCTGTAGCTCCTTAGGAACCCCCCAAAAAAGGGGGAGACTTGAAGAAGTTCACCAACACCCTGGAGGGTCTGTGTGGCTCAGGAAAGAGCTTGCCTCCCCCTCCGAATTTGGGCAGGAGCTGGCAGCTTCTGCTGCCTGTCAGTGTCACCTGTCACTACAGCCTGTCCCCCTCCTTGTCCCCTTTAAGCTATATAGGGCTGGGGGAGGGCTGTGAGCCAGGGCTCCCAGCAGCCAGCCCAGCTCAGAGGGGGACACTAACACACAGCAGGCAGCACCTCTCTGTGGCAAGAGGGGCTTCTCCTCCACTCACCAGGACAATCCCCAGCTTTCCTCCACCCACGGGGCTGCACAACACACAGGGAGCAGGAACAGGGGGGTTTCGCTCCAAAAAAGTCCTTGGGTAGGATGGCTGACCCCCATCACAGTGCTCAGACCTTCTTCCTATTCTATTTAGGGAAGCATGAGACAGCTGAGCCTCAGGGACACGTGGACTTGTGCCAGCAGTTGCAGCAGCACCCAGCACCTTCCAGAACACCCTGAGATGGAAAGCTGACACACACCCAGCACCACCACCTTCTTATAGGGCTTTCAGGAGCCAGCCCATACCCAGCTCTGCCACCTCCCCTTTGCTTGGCAGCCCAGTGCAACTGATGTCTGTACCAGAGTGTGCTACCCACTATTAGGATGAGCTTTTCTCCAACACAACATTAGAGACCTTCTCCTTGGGGCATTGCATACAGTCCCTTTCACAACAGCCAGAAAACCTAATGGGAGATAAAGGCAGATAAAGTGCATAGTGCTCATATTGACCTCCAAAATAACTTCAGAAATCACAATTAATGGAGTTTAGACTTTTTTTGTTTTTCTTATTTACATTATCAGCTCTCCCAGTGAGCACTCAGGCCCCACCAGCTTTATTAGGGGACCTCCAGTATGCCCAGTCACACCAGTAGCAAAGCCCAGCTGTGAACTGGATGATCCTTAAGGTCCCTTCCAACCCAAACCATCCTATGATTTTATTCTTTTAAAACTAAAACAAGCTGAGAAATACCAAGAAGCCTAAAAACCAGGACTAGAACAGGTTCATCTTTATGTTTAGCTTCACCAGTCTTTCTCAATCCTTAAACTAGCCCATCTGGACCACCCCACCAACAGAATCCATCCCCAAAAACTAGCCAGTCCTACCCTCACACCCATTATTTATAGAGACTGGGGGGATGTGGCATTGCTGGCATCTGTGCTGAGGGTTATTTAAAGGCAGCTGGTGGTGGGGGAGCTGCTCTAGATAAGAGATTCTTCTTATTTATCTTGTTTTCCTTTTAGTTGGCTGTGTTATCTGTTTCATTATCTATTGTATTTCTTTTTCTTTGGCTTTACTGCAATCCTAAGGCTCTGCTTCTTCTGGGTGATCCCCAGTGTCCTTACTGGGGTAGGGCTGCAACATCCAGTTTGCTGTGTGCGCTTCTAGGAGCACCTTTGGGTGCCTGTAGGACCTGGACACCCCTTTCTTTGCTGGGTCTTTGCTATCTCTGTTGTGGGATGAGGATGGAAAGCTCTAGCGATCCCTCATTGATGGGGCGAGGGGTGGCCCGGGGGCTGCAGCCCGGCTGTGTCGCCGCTAGGTGGGAGGGCGAGTACGAGTCCTGGGTGGCTCTTCCGCTGTCTGCAGGAAGCAGGAAAAGCCCCAAACAGATGGGACAGCAATAAGGTCCTTAGAGGAACCCTATTTTTGGGTGCTGTGGGGTGCAGTTGGGGCGCAAAGCGAGCGCAGGGTGATGAGGGGCTGGGGAAGGGTGCGCTTCTCTTGTGGCTTTCCGTGCTCAAACCAAGGGCTCTGCTAAAGGGAGCTGGGTTGGGGACAACATCGTTCGCTGCAGGATTTGGGGGGTTTTGGCTCAAAATGGAGAGTGGGTGCAAGCTATGAGCACCCATCCTCAGGGATCTTGGGTACCACCTTCCCAGCCCGCGCACCTCCAGGGGTGCCCCCCTCAAGCACGACTCGGTGCTAAATTTCCCATCTCTTTCTGCAGGTCTTCTGTCATCTCCCAGCTCCTTTAGGGGTCTCTTCTGGGGGTGATCAGGGATATGGTGGTCCTGCGTGCAGGGCTTTGCCCTGGTCTCACTGAAGAAATGATCCAGCTTCTCAGGGGCATTGGTCTCAAGACAGGTAACAGGGGGAACAGTGGGGTTTTGGGTTGGGGAACATGATTCTCTGCATGTTTGGGATGGCACTTAGGTGTCCTGCCATGTATCTGGTAGCTTGAATGGTCTAGACTTTGGGCAGACCTTAAAAAAGGTCTTATATATTTAGTTTTATCCTTTCTGTGCAATATTCCCTGCATGTTCTCCTTGCTTCTGGACAGATGTGGTGAGTCAGGACTTCTCTGTAGGAGCAGAGCAGAGACTCTTTGAAGCACTATCAATTATGGCTTTTGGAGGGGATTTTTACTGTCTTGTCCCCCTGATTTGTTTCGCAGTAGCTGTCAGAGTCATCTCAGAGCAAATACTCCACCTTGTGGGACATACTGAAGTGTTGGCAGAGGGCTCTGATATTCTCCCTCTTGGTGCAAATTATCTGTTGGGTGTTTTTTGTTCTGTCTTGGTTTGGCTTCCAATTTCTTGTTGCTTGTAGTGGTGGACTTTGTGTCATCAGACCTGGAGGATGTTGCCCAGAAGTGTTCCTTGTCTTACAAGGTAAAGGCTGTAAATTGGAAGGGGGTAGATTTAGACTTGACATAAGAAAGAAATTCTTTACAGTGAGGGTGGTGAAACACTGGAACAGGTTGCCCAGAGAGGTTCTGGATGCCCCCTCTCTGGAGGTGTTCAAGACCAGGCTGGACAAGGCACTGAGCAGCCTGATGTAGTGGGAGGTGTCCCTGTCTATGGCAGGGGGGTTGGAACTCAATGATCTTTAAGGTCCCTTCCAACCCAAACTATTCTATGATTCTATGAATCTTCATTTGTTAACTTGAGAGCTCAGATGTTCAGCTGAGCTTGTCTGGTTGAACCTCCTGCAGCAAGTGCTGGTTCTGGATCTCCTCAGTCTCATTCCCAGGTCTCTCTCTGCCCACCAGGCACTGGTTGCAGTGAGACGTGTGCTTCTGGCCCAGTTCTCTGCCTTCCCCACCAATGGAGCAGACCTCTATGAGGAGCTTAAGAGCTCCACGGCCATCCTGCCCACTGGGAACTCAAGGTGGGTGCATCACCTGGTGAGCCTGTATGTCTGCTCAGGGTTGGGTTTGCTGCATATGGACCGGGTTGGCTTTGAAGTCCAATGTGGTGATGCCCTGAGCTGTCTCAGTGGTGTCCAGACCATCCTCAGCAGTTCTTTTAAAGACTTGCAGAGGTGAGGTTGCCCATAGTATGGAGAGAGTTGGGGATGGGAGGGAAGGAGAGCCTGAAGCACTTGTCTGTGGTTGCAAAGGGGGCTTTAGGGGTTGCTGCTTCCTTGCCATTCTGCCTGAAGATGTCTTGATAATCCCACCCTGTGTTCATCCTGTAGCCTGGACCAGCTGCTGGACTCTGGGCTGTACACGGGGGAAATGCTGGAGCTCATGGGGGCACCAGGCAGTGGGAAGACACAGGTGAGTGGGACAGAGGAGGGGAGGTGGTACATAGGGTGAAGATGCTTTTGGTTGTGTGGAGCAGAGGGACCTGGGGAGGCTGGCTGATGGCTGGTCTCTGCTTTTTCAGGTGTGTCTGGGCATTGTGGCCAGCATGTCCCTCAGCCTCAAGCAGCATGTCCTGTTCCTTGACTCCACGGGGGGATTCACTGCCTCTCGTATCTGCCAGATGCTTCAAGCCCAGACAGAGACTGAGGAAGAGCAGGCAAGTTCTCCTGGAGCTGGTCATTCTGCTGCTAAAAATGCTTTCACTTTAGATGAGCCCCACAGGCTGCTTTTCTGTCCTGTGCTGCCTTTATCCCCAGGGGCTTTTTTGGGTGTGAGCTCTTCTTCCCATGGCTGGGTGGCTGCTGTGGTGGGGGACCCTGCCCTTTGGTTTTTCATCCTGGAGAGAAAGCTGGCTCCTCAAGCTCAATTGGTGTTGCTTCTCAGTGCAATGGGAACTGTGGAGGCAAATTTGGAAGAAATGAGTCCCTGTCTCCATGGCATGGTACAAAAGGGTGCATAGCAACTGGACAGGAGGATTACGATGGGAATATGATGAGGGATGTTGTTCATGCTGCTTTGTGCTGCAGGTGGAGGCTCTGCAGAGGATCCAGGTGGTCCGTGTGTTCAACATCTATGAAGTGCTGAGAGCCTTGCAGGAGCTGCGAGATCACCTCTCTCAGCAGGTAGGAGCAAGGCATCTTCCCTTTCTCCAGAGCTGCAAGGAAGGCAGTGAGGCTTGTGTGTTTGATGAGTGACACCATGACACCCTGTCCTGGGGACATTTGGACCTCTCTGCAGTTCCAGACTTTCAAAACTGCTCGGTATGCTACTCCACACTGCACATGCTGCCTCTTCCTTTCAGATGGTGATGTCCACAGGACCTCTCAAGATGGTGGTGCTCGACTCAGTCTCTGCTGTGATTTATCCATTACTGGGTGGCAAGCAGTCAGAGGGTGAGCTGCTTCCTTAGGATGTGCACTGTGGTTCCAGACCTCTCTCTCTGACCCGAAGAGCATTTTCCTCCACTTCTGGGTTGTGTCTGGGTCTGGGGCAGGACTGATGTGTCCTGGTGACAGCTCCCAGCTCTTCCTTTTCAACTGGATGAAACAGGAGTCTGTTGATAGTGCTGTTGACAAACATTTGAGCTGGCTGGGGCTGTGCAAGCTCATGCCAGTGCTCTGAAACCTATCCAGGGGACAGGGAAGGCACTGAACAGTTTCCTCACGGATCCATGGTGGTTGCTGTCAGAGTTTGCAAAGCACCCCTGAAGCTTTTTCTGCCAGAGAGGACCATAAATCATGAGTGAGGGAAGGGCTTTGTGCTGGTCGAGATGCTAAGAGTGCCCCTTGAACACCTTGCAGAGAGTTTTGATCACCTGAGTGGTAGCCAGTGCTGTAGGAGGTGTTGTGAGCTGAAGAGGGGGTCTTGTGTCTGCTAAATGACCCTGGCTGGCTTTTTCCAGAGCTCCTGGTGCTTTTGCCTTGGGGCTTTTAAAATGATGAAGGAAGGTGTGGGACAACTTGGATTAGTCTGTCTGTGCCACATCCCTTCAGCCAGGGTACGCTGGAAATGGAAGTTGTAGGAGCCCATAGACACCAGCACTGGCACTGCATCTAGGTTTCACACAAATCCAGATGTTATCCACCTCCAAGGTTGACTTTGTGTGGGTTGATCTCCAAAATGCTTTGTTCTCCTCCAGGTTTGGCTCTCATGATGCAGCTGGGCAGGGACCTGAAGGCACTGGCCAGGGAGTTCAGCCTTGCTGTTGTGGTGAGTGTTGCTGTGCCTTGTTCTTTGTGTGCTGACATCTGCCATAGGGAGGAGGCCTGGAGAACTTCTGGATTATATGGGAGGGGGGACCTCATTTCCAGATGCTCCTGTTCATCTGCTCTCTCATGTAGCTCTGCTGCAATTTAGCCTATGGGTGTCTTTTTCCAGTGAGTGTGAAGCAAGAACAGGGCTGATATGTTCCCTGCTTCTGTTGCTGTCCCTGGCCAATAAGGAATTCACTTGACTGAGTAAGATAGAGTTAAGTACAGACAGTCTGGAAGGTTCTATTTATGCAAAAGAGAGAGAGGAGAAGGTTCCAGGGAGAAGAAAAAACTTCACAGGTTGACCATTTTCATAGAATCATAGAATAGTTTGGGTTGGAAGAGACCTTAAAGATCATCTAGTTCCAACCCACTGCCATGGGCAGGGACACTGAGGTTGCTCAGTGATTGTCCAGCCTGGCCTTAAACACCCCCAGGGATTGAGGAACATCCACAACCTCCCTGGGCAACCTCTTCCAGTGTCTCACCACCCTCACAGTAAAGAATTTCTTTCTTATGTCACATCTGAATCTACCCCCTTCCAATTTACATCCATTATTCCTAGTCCTTCCACCACATATCCTATTAAAAAGTCCTACCCCAGCCTTTCTGTAGTCCCCTTCAGGGACTGANTCTGGACCTGCTCCAACAGCTCAGTGTCCTTATGTTGAGGGCTCCAGAACTGGACACAGAAACTCCAGATGCAGTGTCACTGGTAGAGGGGCAAAATCACCTCTCTTGACCTGCTGGCCACACTTCTCTTGATGCAGCCCAGGATTTGGTTGGCTTCTGGGCTGCAAGTGCATACTGCTGGCTCATATTGAGTTTTTAATCCACTGACACCACCAAATCCTTCTCTTCAGAGCTGCACTTAAGCCACTTTCCACCCAGCCTGTGTCTGTGCTTGGGGTTACCCCGACCCAGGTGCAGGATGTTGCATTCTGCTTGTGATCTCTAGTGTTTCATTGTGGTGAGTGGCACTGTTTTTCCCAGGCACTGATAAGCCTGTTTGTGCTGCAGGTGACTAACCAGGTGACAAAGGACAGCAGTACAGGTGCACTGAAGCCAGCCCTTGGCCGCTCCTGGAGTTTTGTGCCCAGCACCCGGGTGCTGCTGGAGAACAAAGAAGTCACCTGGGAGAAAGCCACCACTCAGCATGTGGCCTCCTTGGCCAAGTCACCCCGGCAGGTGAGGCTCTCTGGAGCAGGCTCTGTGAAAACCTCTCTGGTGTGTGATATAGAGATGGTTTCATAGCATCTTGTAGGGATAGAGCAGGATCACTGGGTGACCCGTGGCAGTGGGACAGGAGTAAAAACAAACCTGGTTGTGTTTTAAGAGAAGAGGATCTGTTCCCAACTGGCTGAGCTTGTGTTTATAGAATCATAGAATAGTTTGGGTTGGAAGGACCTCAAAGATCATCTAGTTCCAGGCCCCTGTCATAGGCACGGACACCTCCCACTAGACCAGGTTGCTCAGTGCCTCATCCAGCCTGGCCTTAAATACCTCAAGGCATTGAGGGGACATCCACAACCTCTCTGGGCAACCTGTTCCGGTGTCTCACCACCCTCACTGGAAAGAATTTCTTTCTTCTCTCCAGCCTAAATCTCCCTGCTTCCATCCATTACTCCTAGTCCTGCCATTGTGGACCCTATTAAAAAGTCCTACCCCAGCCTTTCTGTAGCCCCCTTCAGTAGTTAGCACAACTGCAAACCCTGCCCAGTAGAAGGCAACCCCACCTATTGGGTGGCTTTTGTTGAGCCTTCTGGCTCTGAGCCTGTTCTTTTGCCTCATCCAAATGGGATGGTGTGCAGGGCAGTGAAATGCATCCTAGTGAGAGAAGGGTGGCACAGGCTGCCCAGAGAGGGTGTGGGGTCTCCTGTGGAGACATTCAAACCCAACCTGGATGCCTTCCTGTGTGACCAGGTCTAGTTTTTCCCAGCAGGGGGAATGGACTAGATGATCTCTTGAGGTCCCTTCCAATCCCTGACATTGGGTGATTCTGTGTCTGGGGATATCTCAGAGCAAGATGTTTGCCCTTTACCAAACTGTATGCTCTATTTGTGTCCCTGTGCTCAGCAGGCCAAATTAAAATCAGGGCACTAGAAGTAAAAAAACCCTCAAGGGGATTTTACTGGGAGTTTTGTCTCTGAGGCAGGATATGAAGTAATGGGGAGTCCCAGAAGTGTGAGAGTTAAGCTCTGCTTTGTTTCTTCTGCTCTGTTTCTTCTTGTAGCCAACAGGAATACAGGTGGAGCTGGATATTGGATATGGAGATGTGGAGGAGCCAGGCTCAGTGCCACCATCACAGGGGCTCTGATGTGGGTTGAAAAGTGACTCTCAAGGTCCAAGTGAGCTGTAAAAACAGCAGACTGAAGGATTTGCAGACTACCTCCCAGTCCTGAAGTCCCAGGAAGGACCAATGTGAAGAAACTCATTCTTCTGCATAGAGTGTGGGCTTTCCTGGAGATGTCCATACCTCTGCAGGTGCTGTGTGGGCAGCATCACAACCAGGTCCTCCCCTCTGCTGAGTTATAGGGTTCCACCCCTGAGGCTGCTGATGTGGATTGGGGGTCTGAAACCCACCAAAGCATGTCTGTTCAATTAATAACACAGTATTACACCTTCTAAGGCAACGATGAGTTTGATTTAGCCAGTCTGTGGGAGCTCATTTCTCCAGAACAGACAACATACAGCCCTGTATTCCTGGGCAGCAGCTGCTTGTAGGAAGGAGCAGCTCAAAGGGATGTGTGAGTGCATATTTTGGTTTCTCAAGGGGCAATGCCAGGATTTGACACCTCACTGTTGTTTTTGCACATGGGTCAGAGCCATTCTTCTTGCAAAATTCAGCTCATGGTGCTCCTAGAGTTGTGATTTACAGGGGCGGGTCCCAGCTCCTCTATCATGGCTACCTGGACAGAGGGAAAGGCTGTGCTTCCAGCAGGACCTACCCCCAAGGAAGGAAATGTGCCAAAGTAACCTAAGCTGTGCCATTAACCAGTTTTCAGTGTAAGTAAAAGTCTTTTTTAGAGCTATGTGTTTATTTGTTCTTGGCTCTCCAAGCTTGGGAAGTTTGTGTTTTTGTTTTATGGGGTTTTGTTGTTTTTTTTTTTTTCCTTGGGGGTTGCAGCCTGGATGGATGGAGCAAGGAGGAGGATGGTTTTCATGTCTGCTGGAGGCCTGTGTTGATGTGGCTGCTCCTCAAAAGCAGAAAATTGAGCTCCTTGCCTCTCTTGAAGCTGTGAACAGATAGCTGGTGCATACAAATTTGAACCAAATCTGTGTGCTGCTATTTTATCTCTCTGCCTGAGCTTCTGGAGGAGAAGCAAAACTTTTTTTGTATGTTTTGGGGGTGTGAAGGAAGGGAAATAAAAACCTCTTTTACTTATATTTGGACCCAGGGGTGTTTCTCACTGTCTCCTTTCCCTGACTAGTGGGAGGAGGAGAAGGGGAACTCTTGTACCCAGTAAACATTTTCATCATGGCCCCTGGGCAATGACAGCAGGGACTCTCCTTTGATATTCAGTCATGGGGAGATGTCATGGGATGGTGATTCAACAGGGACAGTACCAGTTGGTCTGGAAGAACCCTGGTGATGTGGGGGTTGTGCTCTTCTAAAGCCAAACATCACAGGCTTTCAGGCATAGCCATGACCTGGGGGGATTTTTTTTCCTCTCTTTGGCAGCTGTGGGAATTTGGTGCTCTCTTGGGAAACAGCTGGATATTTGGGGAGGACATTGTGATGTCTTCATGGCTGAGCTTCACTGGCAGCTTCTGACTCTGCTGCTGAGGCAGGCAGGGGGTATGTGTGGGGGTGTCCTGAATTTCTGGCTGCTTTTCTGAGAGAAGGGGGTGCCCATCCTTGCCCTGTGTGGGGACAGCAGAAAGGTTCAGTCTACAGGTACCTATTGCCTGGTCTGGAAAAACTTGCTGTCTTACTCAAGTTGATTTGCTCTACATTTGCATAGTAAAATCAGGCTGAAAATTGCTTGTGACCTAAATATCAGCCTTATATCTGACCTTATCTAGCTTTTCTCTCCTGTGCTTAGGCTGGCACATCCCTGTTCCCTGCTTCTCATCTCCTAAATCTGATGGAAAACCATAGGAAGGGCCTTCAGCAGGGTA
>VZTY01018414.1:0-82859 GCA_013400935.1 Turnix velox
TGTAGAGGGCAACTCCCCCTCCTCTTTCTCCCCTCAAGGCTGGGGTTGCCTTCAGCTACACCCCCCCCACCACAGCTAACTTGCTCCTGCATGGGGTAGTGGGACCCCACAGGAAGTCCCTATGCTTGCAACTGCCAGGAGGCCACCAGCCCACACAGGGCACTGACACTGCAGCCAGGGGAGCACAGCCCTTCCTCTTTACTATACTTAAATAGTAAGAAAAGCTGGAGGACCTGAATTCTACCTGATGCTGCATCAGGCAGAGATATGTTACAAAGCTTGTGAGGCTGAAACCTGAGCTATTCCCTATCATGGACAATATGATAATGAATTTATAACAGATGCACCAGAAAATAAATATATTTCTTATTTGATCCATAATTTCACACCTATTTTTTTCTGAAGGTAGGCAGGTTGGCTTCTAAGATGCTAATAAAATGGACTTGGATAGATGAATGTGCTAGTGAGTTGTTCAGACTGAAAGAATTAAAATTCTTTAATTAGATGCACCACGTGTGACTTTAGACATGTGCTTTTGCCTTGTGGAAGAGACAGGCTGTAAGCTTTTACTGTCATCTTTACACGGTTAGGATGACAGAACAGTGATACAGGCTGCCCAGAGAGATTGTGGAGTCTCCTTCTCTGGAGACATTCAAACCTGCTTTGAAACCTTCCTGTGTGATCTGGTCTGGGTGTTCTTGCACTGGCAGGGGGATTGGGCTAGATGATCTCTTGAGGTGCCCTCCAGTGACTGACATTCTGTGATTCTGTGATAACTGCATTACTTCATGTTGTCTTGCCTACCTCTCCAGTGCTGACTGGGACTACACCTGTCTCTGTTTTAAGACATTCAAGGAATGTGGTGCACCCAGCAAGAAACACTACAACCCCTCCTCCCTGCTACCTTGCTACCAAGACAGGTTCTAAGGAAGCAAGTTCTTAGTTTTTCAAAAGATTATTTTTTCAGATAATCACCTCTGAATTCACTGAATGCAGAAGTGGACTAGGTGAAGCAAAACATGTTCAGAATCAAAATTCTTGGCTTACCAAGGACTTCTAAGGATTGGTACTGTCTCTAGCTGCTGCTTTACGGCAGAGAATGTCCCTGGACTTTGTGAGTTCAGGTACCATAAATAATGGCAATATGCATTAGTAACTAAAATCTCTGGAATACTCTAGAATTCGCTCCTCACCAAAGGAGTTGATTAATTTTGAGGGTGCATTTAACACTTGAGAAGCCACATGACTGACTGTAATGAGAAACAGATGGAGGTCTCAGATAACATTGAATAAAAAATAGTGGAGTGCCTGTGAAGTTTTTGGTACGCATGGTTTTTGACTCCATCGAGAAGAAAGAACCGTGTGTCTCTCACTCCCGACTATGTGGGGGGCAGACCTGTGACCAGGAGAAAAGAGGACAAAATAACACTCATGGGTTGAGACAAAAACAACTTAAGCAAAGTTCAACAGAACAACAACGGCAACAAGAAAAGAACAACAATAACAGGAGTGGGGAACGTACAGACGCGATACGATACCACACAGGCTGCTGACCACTCCTCACCTCCATGTGTGGATCCTCCGAGCTCCTGCATCACGTGCCAACCCCCATCACTTCCTGCCGTCTCCTCCACCTTTCCGGCTACCTCTGCCCATATGTGGGCATGGCTTGGGTGGTGATGGGATATCTAAAGTATTAACCCTATCCCCACCAGAACTAGGACATTAATAGAGGTGTAATAAAGCAGTTCAGAGAAAATTCCCGTTTTACTCCAGATTAGCTTTCTATCTCCTTTGCTCTGAAAAGAGAAGTGATGCCTTTGAAGAAGCAAACCAAATGACCCATGTGGGAAGGTCTTCTTGAAACGGCCCATTAAAAAAAGATACTCTGTCTCCTGTCCCTGGAAGATAGCATCCTGTGGGAGTGAGAGTTAGAATCTCTCCATCAGTACGCAAAGGACATTTTATTATACTGTAACATGTAAATATACATAGCAAGCATATAATAAGGATAGATGGTATGTATATTTTCATACCAAGACTTTGCAAGCAGTTTTCTATTCCTTACAGTAGACCTCAGACTCTGCTTGGTGGTGAATCCCGAGAAGAAAGGTGTCTCTTCCTCCCATCCTGGGAGGATAATGATATTTCTTACTGTACTACTCTATATTGGTGGAATTTGCTGACCTGTCACGTTGTTGAGCAGCATAAGAAGTCTATTTATTTTAAGCAGTATCTTCAAATATATACTGTGACTGTCCTTCAAACCACAATCTGTTATCAGGCTAAATAAAGCCATAATTTTAAGTATGTGCCTAGGCCTCATCCCACAACTATTTTTCTCTCTGGTTTGATATCCTGAACCATGAAGTTACAGCACACAAATGCATATTTACATCTGCTGAAGGTAAATTATGTGAGCAAGATGTTGGAAGGAGACAAATGGAAGCTCTTCTGCTTTTTTCATCAGGAAGCTGACTGCCTGGGGCCTAACAACCTGCTGAGCTTCACTTCAGCTCACTCTGCATTCCAACACAAATGGAACAGCTCATGATTAAGCGGTGGTAGGTGAAGGCAAACAGTTATTAATTTCGGGCCAACTTATTTTACCTTACAATTAGATGCAAGATCAGTATGAGAGAAGAGAGCACATCTTGCCTGTCTGACCCGGGTTAGGGTGACGGCGGGCCTATCCATCTCGCCTAAAGGCCTGCATTGGCCGCTCATCCTGGTCCTTACGTCCGTATTAAAGCACTAAGGTCGGGTCTACAGACACACAGGTCCAACAGAACATTCCTTTCATAACATTTCGGTTTCCTTGAATCTCGCAAGGACTGCGCTCCCGCCCATCGTCGCCCCCCTCACTCCTCTGCCTCGAGCCAGGGTGACGCGCGACGGTGACGTGCCCTACTCTCGCGAGAGAACAGGCGGCGCGCCCGGCGGCAGCCGCTCCTCATAAACAGAGGGAGAGGCCGGGCCTCCGGAGGCGGCAGCGGCGGTGGCGGCAGCGGCGGTGGCGGCAGCGGCGGCAGCAGCAGCGGTGGCAGCAGCAGCAGCAGCGGTGGCAGCAGCAGCGGCGGCAGCAGCAGCATCTGCAGCAGCAGCATCTGCAGCAGCAGCAGCATCTGCATCGGCGATAGCGACATCAGTAGTTCTGACTCCAGGTCTGGCTCTTCCCTTCCCAGGTTGGTCCGCCCGCCCGTGGGGCTCTGGCCTGGTTTTTCTCGGCTGCGGAGATGATTCCGCAATATGGTGGAGCCCGGTGGAGTGAGCGGGGGCTGCGGATCTGGCTCCGGCCGCGTCCCGCCGCTGGGCCGCCTCTGTCGGTAAGATCTGCAACCCTCCCGCCACACATCCCGCTGTGCTGCTTCCGGAGTTCCCGGAAAAGTCCCTGGGGACTCCCCTGGTGTGACAGGTCCCCCATTCCTGGAAGTGGGGCGCCTTCCTTCCTTGACCACCATAGGCAGCCGGAGCAAGCTGTTCGGCTCGTCCTGCTGTGTTTTGCTCGTCTTTGCTTGGGACAGGGGAAAGTAAAATTTTTTTATTTTAGCTGTTCAAGAGTTTTGCTGTCTCAGAAATTTCATATATTGCTTTTGTCAGCTCTGTTGAGGTGTATCTGATTTTTGACAGAGTAGAAAGTATTCAAGGAATCTCTGAAACTGTGAGATCCTAGTTATCTTCCCTGTCTTTTAAGAGCAGGAATAACTTCAAACTGACTCCTGTTTTAGTGACTAAAATTCAGACCCATGTGTGTGGCTGAATCTTTTAGGTGTATGGTGTGTGGCTGAATCTTTTAGGACACACAACAATTACCCAGTAATCCTTAAATTAAGTACTCTTCATGGATCAGATTTTGCTCTTTTAGCTTCTACACTGAACTTCAGTTGCACTCTCAAGGAATCTGACTTGTAATGCTAAGAGAGAAGCATGTTTCTGGGAGTATTTCAGGACCTGATGGGAGGAAAACCTCCCTCATGCTGCTGTAGCTTTTGTCTGTTATCAGTGTGTATTCCATGAGCAGTGGTTCATCTTATTGCAGGTGTTAACTTACAGCAAAAATGTGTTAATGTGTACAGATACACATGTAAAATGTTAACAGCACACCTTGCTCCACATTCTGTAGTGGGGAAAAGTTTTACTTGACTCCAGACAGAATATTAACAATTGCTTTTGATAACAGCAAACTGCTGTTGAATTTCTGACAAACTCAGCAGAAAGACTTGAAATCCACAGTCCTTTCTAGGACTGACTTCTACCTGTCCTTTCTGTTGTCTGCCTGTATGCAGCTTCTTCTGGAACTTAATTGTCATGTATAATGCAAAAAGTGCTTTGTGCAGACTTTGTTCAGACTGCATGTGTTCACAGAATCGCAGTGTACTTCTGCAGTGTGCCTTATGTGATACTGCAGTACCATTCTTTTTTGGGCTGATGTGGGGGGAGCTGTTCGTTTGTATTTTCTGTATGGGAATGCACATTGGAAAATAGAGTAGCATAGGCTTGTTGAATGACAGATATCTGCAGTCTGTTTCAGTGTGGGAAGGGTAATAATTAAGTCTAAATTAGTATAAAGGAGAGTTTTCTGCAGTGGGAAAGTCCTGTGCTTCATGTTACAGGCATGCTAACTTTTGAACAAGATGAGCAAGAGTAGCAGTGCACGTGTCAGACATGGCAAAAGCCATAATGAAGTCCTTGAATTTAGTGGAATGATTGGTGAGAACTGAGCTTGGGTTGCTGAAATGACGACGCTGTCTCAGTCTTCCGTATGTTTTCAAGATTTGGATAGCAATGATGACTCAAATTTCAAACTAGATTCCCTTATCCTAACAAAAGACCTAATCTGATTAAAGATATTGGTGATGTCTATTTCAGAAGAAAAATCTATCCTAAACAAGAGTTTTAGTGGCTTATTATCTGGTATTTCTTTGGCATCGCTCAGCTGATAAGCCCAAGAGTGTCTATTTCTTCTAAAAAAATTATTCCACTAGTCAGTAACTCTGTGGTAATTCTGCAATGAACTGCCCTACTTCAAAGCCTGTATTTTGCATGTGCTTTACTTTTGTTGCCTTAACCAAAGTAATTAGGAAACAAAATTGCTGTTTCTAAATTGCTGTTTCTAAATTTTTACAGTGTCATGTAATTCTTGTGTGCAAGAATGTGACTATCCAGATCTCCTTGATTATAAGAGGGTTGTCAAAGTGTGGTGATTAATCCAGTGGATATTAGAATGGTGTAACATGAATATGGTTCTTTCACAGGCTGTGTAAGCTTCACGACTTGAAAATGGCATTGTCAGCAATTGATCCACAGCAGGTATGTCTGAGTTAGCTCCATAGATTTTTATGTCTAGTTCAGAAAAATGGGAGGCAAATAATCTCTTTCTTTTTTAAACAGAACATTGTATCAAGGGTTGTCAACCTTCCCTTGGTGAGCTCCACCTATGATATGGTGTCCACAGCTTACATCACCACAAAAGATAACCATCCTTATCTGAAGTCAGTATGTGAGATAGCAGAAAAAGGAGTGAAGACTATTACTTCAGTAGCCATGACAAGTGCTATGCCTATCATCCAGAAACTGGAACCACAAAGTAAGGCAAAGATGGAGCTCTTTAATTTAGCTGGTTGCTTGATACATCCATATGCACTTTAGCATGGTCTTGCAGGTCTGTTGTTTCTTACAGGAGTGTTGGTTCAACTAGCTGAGTGAACCTATTGCCTGACTTGTTGAGTAACAGATTACAGATGGTTATGATTCAACATCAGAGCTTAAATAGATTCCAGCTTTTGTAATACTAAAGTGACCGACTTCTCTTGATGTGCAAGATGATTACATAGTCTCTTGCTCAACATTTCCCTCACATTTCACCTGGTTTCAAATGCAACTTGTGGTTAAACTTGGTAGCTGTGTTACAAAGGTGTTGTTACCAGGAGTATAAGATGAAGTACAAGAAGACCAGGTGCTTTAGCTTGTTGTAACAGTTGCTTGTAAAGCTTAAAATTTATTTCCTTTGCCTGCAAGTGACCTTTTTATGGTTCAGTAAACCTGCCTTGGGATTTTTCCTGTATCAAATCTCACAGAAAAGGGGAGAAAGCTACTATAAGTACATTGTTGCATGATGTCTCTTTCAAGATGAATTGTTAATTGGAGTTAGTTATACTAAGGAGGGAAAGACTCTCCCAAATGAAAATTGACTATTGTAATTTCTTTTATAGTTGCAGTTGCCAACAACTATGCATGTATAGGTCTAGACAAAATTGAAGAGAAACTGCCTATATTGAATCAGCCCACTGACAAGGTAAGTTCTTCCCATTTATTTCTGCACAGCAGAACTGTACACCCTCCCTCTTTTTCTAGTATTGCTAAAAATACAGGGAGGCAGCATAGCTTAGAAGCAATGAGGAAGTGAAAGACTTTTCTGTGGAATTGTTTGTTGCCCTTGGGAGGCCATTAAGTCTTTTCTGGTTTTAAATTTATTTTAAATTTTCCCCAATACTTATAGCTGCTGTTCACCGGTGGTTATCTTTTTTAAAAATCTGACTCTTTGTCTGTCTTTTTCCTGCTCAGTGTGAAACAAATAGTGTCTGAATTCACTGAGCTGAAGACTGTGTGGCAGTCATGTTTTCTTGTGTTGTACATAATGTTTGCAGAGTAGAATTTCTCCTTTATAATCAATACTTACATAAGCTTAAGCACAACTAACTGTACTTCTGGGATTATGTAGTTCTCAGCAGAAAATATTTTGTAGTGAATCCATCTGTTTCCTGTTGCAGGTTGTTGCCAATGCCAAGGATGTTGTTGTTGGAGCCAGAGAAGCTGTAACAACCACTGTGACTGGTGCCAAGGAAACTGTTGCTCACACAATCACTGGAGTTGTGGGCAAAACCAAAGAAGCAGTACAAGACAGCGTAGAGATGACCAAGTCAGTTGTCAGTGGTAGCATTAACACTGTTCTGGGAAGTCGTGTGGTGCAAATAGTGACCAGTGGAGTGGACAGTGCTCTCACTAAATCGGAGACTCTTGTTGACCTGTATCTCCCACTTACAGAAGCAGAACTAGGTAAGACCAATTTGAGGCTTGATTTTGTTGGAATACTTATATTGGAGAGAGGCAACCAGTCATCCATTTATTACTTTCTCAGAGTGGGGAGGTTGCATGTGCTTTCCAAACTGTCCTTTGTGTTGCTGATTGCAATAGTATTGTCTTCACAGGGAAACAGAGTAAAAGTAAGGTTTTCCACATATGATGATCTGTCAGTGTATCCTGCTGCTAAAGGACTACTAAAAGAGTCCAGTATCCATCCATTACTAAGCAAATAACATAGCCTCAAACCTCTTAAGTTCTCTTCCAGTGATCACTTTGCTTTCTTTCTACACATCTAGAGAAAGAAGCTGCAAAAGTTGAAGGTTTTGAAGTTGGAGTTCAAAAGCCAAGCTACTATATTAGACTAGGATCCTTGTCTTCAAAGGTCCGCACACGTGCCTACCAACAAGCCTTAAACAAAGTTAGAGATGCTAAACAGAAAAGCCAGGAGACAATCTCTCAGCTCCACCACACTGTTAGTCTGGTAAGTCTAAGCCTTCACTTGAGGTATAAAAAGCAAATATTGGCATAGTCTGAGTGCAGAAAATAACCAAAAGAGGCATAGAAAAACTCTAATTGTACTTTCAAACTAAATGCATTTTTTAAATACAAAGTATTTCCTATTTAGGACATCTCCTGAATGTGCAATAGGAAGCTGCAAATCAGGCCAAGCTGTAAACAAAATTAAATGTAAATTCCTGGCTAAAATACTGTATAAACAGAAATGAAATATTTAATATTCCCATTTTAGAGTGTTGTGCTTGACACACTCTTTATTCAGTGAAGAAAGTGTCTTGCAATTTAGAAACATTTTAGTCCTTTTATAAAAAACCTAAATGTTGGTTTCTTCATGGGCTTGCACTTCTTGCTGTGGGTAGCTCTGAAGATTTCTGGTCACTTCAATAGTCTTTAACCTAATGATGTCTATGTACAGGACAAACTGTATAAAGAGTCATGGCTTTCTAAATACCTTCAGATCCTTTTATAGGATGTTAGGGTGGGAGAAATAGCTGAGGCAGAGGGATATACCACAATACATCTCAAAACTGCTTCTAGCCTTCCCTTGAAGAGAAGGACCACACTGCTATTTCACGAAGTTGTTTATACTGATCTTTTGAAGTATCTAAAAAGCTAAGGGTAGGGAGTAGCCCTAATGGAATTGTTTGGACTCTGCTTGACTTCCTTATTTGGCTGTATTTCAGATCGAGTATGCCAGAAAGAACATTAATAGTGCCAATCAGAAACTTCTTGATGCTCAGGAAAAGCTTTATCAGTCCTGGGTAGAATGGAAGAAAAACACAGGTCATAATGATGGTGGTGAACTGCATAGCGCTGAGGTAAATCGATGTAAATCTAAACGAGGACTAAAATTATGTAACCTATCCAGGTAATGGCAAACAAGCAGTCCCTAAAGTTTACAACATCTTAACAACCAAGAAACTTAAGTGCAAATGTGAAATCTGAATGCTGAAATTCAGGGGAGCTGACCAGTGACTACTATGAGAAGTAGGAGACAATCAATCCTTAGAATACACTTTGGGGTTCTCTCTGCTTTAATCATGTGAATCTGTGTTGGGGTGTCCATATCTAGATTAGCTAGGACTTACTTATCTCATAGAGCAAGACCAGAAATTGGTCTTAGGCACAGGCTCACTGAGTCTTATACGTAGCTTTAAACTGTGATTCATTGATCAGAATATCCTTACCTGCTGTGACTTCTTATCCAGTGTTGAAACAAGAGCTTGCTTATCTCTTGCTGAATAAAAGCTACCAGTGTTTCTGTCACACAAAGTACTTGAGCACTGAAGAAACATCAAGTACTTTCAAGTCTCTGAATCTTTGGACTTAAGACTAAGCTAAAGCTTTATGCTACTTACATCCCCTTTTACTTTACCACTTTGTATGTCTTGAATCCTAAAGTCATAAAAAGATATTAATGTGCTGTTATGCTCTTTGTTTCCAGCACATTGAGTCAAGAACTCTGGCTATTGCACGGAACCTCACACAGCAGCTTCAGACCACCTGTCTCACACTGGTTTCAAGCCTACAGGGGTTGCCACAACAGGTGCAGGATCAGGTTTACAGTGTTGGGTCAATGGCAGGTGATGTCTACCAGAGCTTTTGGTCTGCATCCTCCTTCCAAGAGTTATCAGACAGCTTTCTTGCTACTAGCAAAGGACAGCTGAAGAAAATGAAGGAGTCTCTGGATGATGTGATGGATTATCTTGTTAACAACACACCACTCAACTGGCTGGTAGGTCCCTTTTACCCACAACTGCTTGGCATTCAGCATGCTGAGAGCAATGGTGAAGGGGAGCAGAACTCCAGCCAGAAAGACAAACAGCCTGAACTCATTCCCAAATAAATTGCATAGCATACAGTATTCAGCTGACAGACCAAACAAGCGGCCTTAGCAAATGTAGCTGTCAAAAACCCTTGGAGAAATACCCATAAGCACAAGAGTGGGAGAATGATACAGACAAAGGACACTCAGGGTTATAATGTCCTGGGTAGATAAGCCACTCTAAAACCCAAACGTCTAAATACTGTCAGCTTACAGTTGTCAAGGTGCCTTGTTTGTTTCTCGGGTTAAGAAACCTCACCATATCAATAGTGGTATTAATAGTATTAGTCTAAATGAAACCTACCAAAGCATTTGATTAGCTGCTTAATCTGTACCAGAACGAAATAAAAGCCTTACATACTGTGAAATGCAGTTAATAGCCCTGCAGTCTGGCTAGGTACACTGAAATTCCACATTCAGTGTATACAGCACATCTGATTATTACAAATCTGACTGTCTCAAATTCTGCTATGCAACTAATGACAAGCTCTCTGAGTGCAGAATCACAGAGCTGAAAGTGGGGTTTCTAAACAAGTCAGCTGGAGTTACTTAATGCTGTGACAGTGCTAACATTAATTATGTTAACTATTGTATAACAGTATCCTGAGTATAGAATCACAGAATACCTGAAGTTGGAAGGGACCTATAAGAATCATCAATTCGAACTCTGTGGTTCTATCAGGACTATCTGAAATTAAACCATATCACTGAGCATCATCTAGATGCTCTGAACTCTTGAGAGGCTTGGTACCACTTCCCTGGGAGTCTTGTTCTGATGCTTGACCAAGTAATTATCAGTACATACATCTTCATAAGGAGATCAGATTCATGCTGTTTGTACCCCAGTGCTTGCTGTTGTGTGAGTTGTTGGGGCAATTTTTTGTAGTTACTTTTTTTTGTAATTGTTTTTTATGTTAGTAATAAATGCTTCAGTAGTCAAAGTCTGTCTCCATTTCAGTTTATAACAGATATAACTTGCTTTTCTGTGACTCCAAACTGGGTCCAGCAGAAAGCAAGGTTGAAATGCAGATGAAGTACACATGCATTGAAAATGCATTTGCGTGTGTGTATATGTGTATATAAGAAACTGCTGTAGCATTTTCTTCCTTCCTGTGCATTTTTCTATAGTGTCTTAGCTTTACTGTTGCTTTTTTGGTGCTTGTTGCTCTGTACAGCTGTGAACTGAAGTATCTTCAAATACTGAGAAGGAAAAGGACAAACATCCCTACCCTCTGCTGCAGGTGTTCTGTTTTATGTGAGACTGCTGGCTACCTGCTGGCTTCCTATAAACAGTACATACTTCTCAGCTGCAAACACTAGTTTTAACCTGTTTAACTTTGTTTACCCTCCTTTGAACTTGAGTGCCTAATGTATGTTAACACTCAGCTACTTGGGTGTAATTGTTCCTCACTGAATCCTGCAAATTCATCCCGTGGAAGAGAATTACAGTCGCTAAGAAATAAGCTTTCTTGGTTTAGTACTGTCCAGGTAAGTTGTATCTGTGTTACTAATGTGAGCCCTGTGTGCAACTTTTAGTTGCAGTCATGTAGTCAGAATGCTAGCCACCATTTTCAGAGAGCTCACCAAACAGCATAAATCAGAAACAGCTCAAAGGAAGTATGTCAAGTAGTGACATATATTGGTACATAGAATAATGTTTCCAGCTGGTATGATGTTTGCACAACAGCAAATTACAGTTAGTGTAGCCTCATGCAAGGAGGCTTACTTAGGTTAAATGAGGGTGATCTAGAAGTGTTAGGAAGACTGTTTTAAGCACCATATTGAAAAAAACCTAACAATGGTGGAATACAGATAAAGGAGCTCTAACTTCCAGCTTGAAATCCTTACCATCTGTGAAGGGGCTATTTAATACAAGGTGGCAGGATACTCCTTTCCAGCTAGGGGCTGAACTGCAAGGACATCCTGAACTGAATTGCAACTGCAGTTTGCATGGATATCTTCTTGGTGGTAATCTAGTACAGCATCTTGCTAGACTCTATTCTGGTTACAAGTCTATAGACAAAAGCTGGTATTTTTCTCTGACACTTAAGAGATTATGATGCCTGCTACAGACGAGGAGGACACAGATGCCTTCCAAAGGAATCTAGGTTTTTTGCAATAGTGGGCTGAAGTTGAAATACATGGCAGTAATTGCTGAAAACTCTCAAATAGAAAGAGAATCCGGGATATTAGTGGAGCATAAATGTTTTCTGCTGTTTTACTTGTTACTCTGTAATTGCATGTATTATGTGGCTCAATTACAAAGCACAGAAACTTTCATGCTCTTAGTCCAAAATAATTTTTGAGGATGTAGTTTGGACTAGAAAGTTGTGAAGGCACTTTGGGAGATTCTATAAAAGGTAAGACTAACTATGTTGAAAATAGCTGGAAATGGTTGATACTGTTTGTTGAAAGTGGATAAATTAGATGAATTAGAACAGTCTCAAAGGGTGCTAGTAACACAAAACCTGGGCTGGTAAAGGTTAGAATATTAATGAAATACTTATTGGTAAGGTTATTTAGGCTTAGGTTATTAGGAAAATGCTTGTTTCCCCTAAAAAGATCACTGGGAAACTGTTCATGCTGGTTGAAGGTTCCCCTTTGCAGGCTCATATAACAGAAAAATTTCTAACATTGCTAATCATCACTTGATATGAACATTAAAAATTTAAGCATTCATAAATAGTTCCATGTAGTACAAAGCTTTATCAAAAATAGTATTTATACCAGCATACACCTTGGTAAGTAAGAAGTTGCTGCTTGTGCATGAACACACTGTTGGAGCTTTTCTCTGCTAGGACCAGCATCCCTTTGGTGCAAGTGACCCCAGTGAGGCTGCTGCATGCCACTTTTTACTCCTTGCACACGTTTAAGTCTTGGGCATGCTCTGTCCTCCTCCAGGGTTGACCCTGTGTTTCCTGCAGCAGAGTCTCAGGCTGTCAGACTTTATAAAAATAAGTAATTGGAAGGTTAGGCCAGCTTGGGTCCTCTAAAAAGAAAATTACCTCAAACAAAGAAATCCCTGTCCACTTAGACCTTTGCAATCTGTATAGCTGCCCCTCATGCTCTTTGCACCCCTTTTACTCCAGTGGTGATTTTTGGTCTGGGGTCTCTTAACACCTCATTGGGATCTTTCTTTGTTGGTGATGACAGCTCTTACCCTGTTCATTTGTAGTCTGCTGAGGGTTGTAGCTTCCTTACCTTCTGGTTTGCACTTGTGGACCTGTACTTACTGGCAGAACATGGAAAACTGAAAATGTGCCAGACTTGGGAAAAACATCCAGCCTACCAAGACATCACTGTGTCATCAACATTTTTCTAAGTTTCTAACTTTCTATGCTAAGTAAAGCTTAAATTGTGATTTACAAATAGTATAAATCCTATGATATCTAACTAATTCTAATGAAAACTTAATTAAGCATAAATACTGTCTCCCAATATGGGTCATATCCAAATAACAAGATTTAGGTAAGGATTAGAGTTGCAGGGATATATCTAGTTTGTCTCAAGAAAGGTGTAATCTCTCCCATTTCTTACTTTTTGCAGTAATCTCTTACAAACTGCAACTCAGTGATACTGTTTAGCTAGGAGAATAGGAGAAAAAGCTTTGGAGTTAACAGACTTATACTTTATTAAAAGCAAACAACCACAAACAACTAAAACCCACCAAAAAACCCACCCAAAAATTTACATCAGCTACCCAATTAAAAAGCGAAAAAGGGATCAGAATTTTTCTTTAGGCTTGATCATTGATCATTTGCATTATCAGAAGATATTACATACAACAAGTTGCTGGAGGTATTGTCTACAGTGTTTTGTTAAATGTATTACTCTATGTAACAAGATGGAAATACTATTTTTTTTGAGTACAGTCTCTGATGAGTAAAAATAAGTGCTTAATCTCAAAGTACAGAAAATTACCATCTCTCAATTTGCTAGTGGCTCAGTTCTGAAAATACATTACACAAAAACAACAGGATTCATTTAAAGTTAACTTAATATTGACACTAATAATACCAAAGCATGTTTTGCCCTCTTCTATGTAAATATTTTGCAAGTGCTATTCTGTTAAAAAATTATGTAACTGCATCTTAGAGAAATGGCAGAGTCCCATCTGGCCTTATGCTTTACAGGAATTGACCTGCTTTGATTCAACTTCCTTTCAACTGTGAAAAGTGTATGGAACTGAAGGTCCTTTTACCTAAGCAAGCCAGTTACACCAAGGGCATTTTATTGTTACAGCTGGACTGTTGCAGATGTCAGAATATGGTATAATAATAAAATCTAACATGTTCAAAACTGACAGGAGTCATACTGACATCAGCCATGTCTTGCTCTGATTCTGGCAGATACACTCCAATGTGAAATTCTGAGCATATTACTAGTATGGTAAAGGATTCGTCTGCTCATATTAAGGAGAATAAGGAAGCACAAACTTAAATGTGAGCAATTACTCTGTTACCAACAACAACATGGATATAAGTAGTAAAAGTGCCCAAAACCTCGAATATAGTGAAAATCATACCTCGTCAAACACAGTTCTGAACATGGTTATGTGCCCTGATCAGCGTAAGTACAGAATAAAACAACTTGCTAAACACATCCATTTAGGCACACTGTTCAATGAGTAACCCTTAGTCTTGTTCAGATAGCCCATTTGTACTTCAGTATGAAATACAGGGTTATGAGCTGACAAGGGAACACTCAATTTCTCCATGTGCTGTAAATAGAATTTTAGGTAAACTGCCATAAGCAGAAAGGTAGAGAGTAATTCTGGCTGGTATAAAGCTGTTGCCCATATTCCTAGTACCTTTTTGATTTTTAGGAGACAGACTACTGGTCTCATTTTGGTCAGATATATGTTCTCAAGAGTTTTCTACATGTTTCATGCCACCATCTGATAGGCAGCACGCAGCTTAAATTTTTCTGCAGCTCAGTTTTAATTAATGTTTTAAACTAATACTGACAAGTCCCTGGTGCCTTATGGCTATCAACTCTCTAAGGAGCTGAGTGATTTATGTTTGGTGCTTTGCTTCAGTGCTATCTACAACCTGATAACTGAAGCAGTAATCCCTTTATCCTTTGATGTTCTTATGGCACGTCTGCATGGCAGGGAAAGCATACTTTCAAAAAACAAGCCATAAGCAAGGTGTGACTGCTTCTCCAGTCACAACTGAGCTGAAGTTACATAAATGCCCAGAAACCTCTTCAAGTTGCTGCTTCTTCAAGCAAGCAAAATTGAATGCTGTCAGCATCCAGCAATTGTTGTGTGTTGATATTCTGCCTGGCCCTGAGTATATCACATTGCCAGTGTTAAAACTAACCATGAATCAAAGCAGAAGTTCTTTTTCCTTGGAGCAAAACCTTACTGGTTATGAGTAAATTGCTTAATTATATCCCATTTTGCAGAAGTGCCTAAGTAATCTAAGTCCTACTAAGGGGACTTAAAGGTTGGGCTTTAAGCTCCTAAGTGTCTTAACCAGCATTTTTAGAAGTGTGTAATGTCCATGTATCCACTAATGTCTCTGGCAATTCCTGAAACTGGATGCTGCTTAACAGTACAGAATAGTATATATAAAGTTAAAACAGAGGCCAAAGTGGGATTACAGTTCCCAGTACTTGTTTTCTCAGGAAAGGTCTGATGTGTTAGGCAAGTAGAGCAGCCCAGAGCAATCCCTATCAGGTTCCTCAGGGCCGGTACCTTTGTATAGCTTGTTGCTCACAAGGAAAGAAAAGCAAAATCAGTCAGAAAACTTTTTTAGTTTCCAGTGACCAGTTTCACAAAATACACTCCACTAAGTTCAGCTGTGGTCCATCTCTGATCTACATCTTACCATAGTATGTTGTCTGTCTTAGTGCTATGTGTTTCATATGTTACTGAGCGTATTTCACTCTTTATTCAGTGTTTTGTGTCTGATATTTAGAAACGCTGAGCATCTTTATCTTCTGACTTCAGTGAGGAATACTGTACAGAATTGTTAAGTTTTACTTTTAAATTAATCAAAATTTCATTCCTACGCAGGTTCCAGATTTCACTATTACAGACCTGTCTTCAGAGTCAGATGATATCCCAGACATTTTGGATTTGGATGAAGATGATCAACAAGACTTTTCACGCACAAATGGCCCTTACACTACTGGCCAAAGGGCTGAGTAAAACACACCATAAAAATGTCTTTTTGATACATTGCATTTTGCCATTTTTAACTTATATTTTTTCTTTTTAAGTATGAACCTACCTAGCTTAGGGATTTTGGGGATATTTTTAAAAATCAATACTGTTTGACTTAGCTGCATCAAAAAAAAATTTTTTTTCTGCCTAAGGAATGCATGCTACACTTACTCATTATCATTAGCATGGGTGTCAAGCTCCCATTCTACAAGCCAGATGTAGCCAAACCAGTGTATCCATATGATCTAATCTTAGTGGTTTGTTCGCCTCCTGGCAGCAGCCATAAGAACACTCCAGTGCTTTGGATAAAGGTCTGCCAACAAAAGGAGTTGATGAGGATTTACCCATAAAATTTCCCCTTTCAGTCTACATGAAGAGCACTTCTGCATCTACCTCTTTGCTGCTGGAAGGAGTAAGAGATTTTCTCAGGTTCTTTTTTGCCTAGGTTCTGTACCTAGGGCTCAGAAGCTTAGAATTGCTCTTTGGCACGTGTGTTTTATGCACAAAAGACTATCCTTTCTGTCTACATGCCTTCTGTATGCAAAAATTTTGCCCATGATGTTGCAAGCGGCTGTGGGGCCTGAGATACAAACCGATGTGGGATGAGAGAAGATTTAAAAGTAAAATAGAGAATAAAAGGCAGGGATACTTCTGGTGACACTGATGATCCTTTTTATCGATTAAATAAAATCTCAATGAAGCATTTACTTGCGCAGTGCCTTGCTGCAGCTGGGACGAGCGGGCAGTGTAGCTTCCCCTTCCTTTCCGAGGCCCCTGTGGCGCTGGGGCGGCCACGGCCGCACCCGCCTGCAGGCGCTACTTCCGGTACCGAAGGGGGGCCCTCCTCGTTCAGGGCTTTTTAAGTCCGGTGCCTGGAACTGCTTGCAATAAAAGTCTGCTGCCGGTGCGACCTTTACTTGGTCTTTTTCCCGTCAAATTTTACAACTCGGTTGACTGCAAGCCAATTGTAATTGGCAGGGCGCTCTACTGGTCGTCAGGTCCAACTGCCCTCCAGATTCAGCTCACTTCTCGCAGCGAGCTTCGGTGGGCGGCGGCGGCTGCTGCTTCTTCTGATTTCCCCCGGCCCCTCTTTTAGTGGACCCCTCGGTATAGTGGCGGCCCCCCGCCCCGTACTGCTGGGGACTGCAATCCCCGGCAGGCGGCGGGCCCGCCGNTTTCCGCTGAATCGGGGGGCCCGCCGGGGTCGGGCCTCATCTTCCCGCCTGTTCAACGGGGGCCGACGGGATGTCTCGCGGTGTTGGGGCTATGGCGTCAGTGTTGCCGTGCGGTTTTGACGAGCGGTGGAAGATGGCGGGTATTTGTCGGCCGTCGGGCCTCAAGCCACCCTCCTCCCGCGCTGCTCACTCTTCCTCCTCTGTCGTCCGCCGCCCCTCGCAGACGCGCCATAAACTGCGCCCGAAGTAGGAGGAGAAGTACTTCTGGCTCCACCTGCGGGCCCTGGGCTTTGACCCGGGGACTGCCAGCAGGATAGTGGAAGTGGGTCCGTCATTCTGAGGGAGGAGCTTAGGAAGGAGAAATGAGAGCGGGAGCTCTTGCGAGTTCTCGGTTTCACCCGTGAGCGCAAGCTTCAGGTTTTGGGGGAGAAAGGAGGTAGTATTTCGCCGTGGCCACTGAGGCGCCTGGTGTCACTGGTCTTCCGGAGAGGCTGGCTGGAATGGCTGTAGCCACCTGCGTTATGTATGCCTGAAGAAGCGAAAGCCGGGAGCAGGCGCAACGCCAGCTCTCCAGTCCGTTCTTTTCAGGGAGTTGGCTTTGTCCCTCAAGCCGCACTGCAAATTAGTTTTGAGAAAAAAGCCACTCTCGCTGAAATTGAATGTTGTTGAATGAGCTGAAGGGTGTGGGGTTTTAACTACACAGAAAATAAAGAATCCAGTATATAACATGTATCACTGTAAAGTAGCATTTCATCATGTCAAACACTAGGTAAAAATCCTGTGTGAATCCAGTATCGTAACTATTTATCAGGTAGCTGTTTGTTTATATATTTGGATAATTAAGGAACCAAACTGTCCCCCATCTCAAGTCATTGCCAAGTTCTTGTTTGCTAAACTGGATCCATTGGGTTCAGAAAAAGTCTTCAGGTAAGTATTTGGCTTGTGAGGTTACCTCTGTGCACATAACCAAGAGTGTGTCTTACGTAGATGCTGGGAGTGCAAGGGGAAAGGTTATGTTTTGGAGAATACTGTGGATAAAGGCAAGTTTGGCAAGAACTTTGATATCTGCAGAGTACTCTACCTTTCCCATATATTTCTCTGATTTAACAAGTAACATTTCTTGGTTATGGATTGCTATAGGAGCTTCATCTTCCCTTGCTTGATGCTTTTCCTCACATCACTGAACTATTTTATCTTGTGCATTAAAGAAATAGAGGAATACCAATGATAAGAATATTGTCTGAGATTTTCTTTTTTTCCCCTCTCTTCTGAGTGAAAACTACAGTAGACAAGTCTGAAATAGTCTGTAATTAACTTGTTACGGCAAGAAAGCCCTAAAAATTAATAAGCATTTTACCTGTTCTTGGTCTAGGCTGTATCCTCTTGTTCTCTGACTCTTCTGGCAGGCATTGCTAAGAAGTATTTGTTGTAGTCTTGTTCTTACAGTGGATAATTAGGTAGCTAAATGTTTATGTATGTTTTGAAATTGCTTTTTTCTTTTCCTATGTCCTTTTTAAATGCAAAGATACTATTTCTTCCCAGGAGGAGTCGTCAATCATGTTGAATCTAGTGCTGTTCATGACTACAAGATATTGTAGTGAGCATTACAAAGAGTGGATGGAAAGAGATGCTATACTGATTTCTGTGACCTCCTTCTTTTTTTTTAATTTGCAAGAATATGTAGTGCTTTTAAATATAAATTTTAAGTTACTTAGCTTTTACCAAAAAAATCAGTTATACGATGTGTCTTGTTTCACATCTTAGACTTGTATGATGATGAAATTGTGTCATGGTGGCATTTAGATGACAGTTGTACATCTTAAAACTGCTGTGTCTAGCTTTTGGATAGTGCTACTCGATTAAACAGAAGTCTAGAGGGTTCCTCTGCTCTGAGTGAAAATTTTCTTCGGTCTGAGAGGTGTTTACTTGACTGTAAGTAGTTTATTATTGTGGAAGTGATTTCAGAAGCATAGGAAACTTAAAATGTTACCTGTTCCTTATAGATGGGAGTAGGGACTAAAGTTTAAGGTGAGCATTCTAAAGGAAAAGAGATGAACCAAATCTGATGGCTTCAGGTATCACAGGTTATGTTACCTTCTTAATGCTGTCCTGGTTTTTTAATGGTAGTCCTAGAAATCTGGTCTCTGTGCTGAAACACTTCTTAAATAGTACTGGACAAGGTGAAAGACAATGATTCAATATCTTTTGAGTAAAATACAAGCATAACAATGTCCACTAATTAACAATTCTAGTGGAAAATGTGAAAGAAAACTTGAATTTTTTTTTCAGAGATAAATGTTACAGTGAAGAGGGCAGAGACTTCTAATACAGATTTTGGTAATATTTAGCATTGTATATAATAATTATATATATGCAGCTTCTAATACCTGCACCAGTTTGTGGAACATTCAAAAAGTCTCTTCTGCTGACCAGAGCAGGTGTCAGATACAGTGGCATAGTAGCCAGACTTACAGGCAAGTAGGCAGTGTTTTGGTACTCAGCAACATGTTTGAAGGCTGTTGCCTTCAACACAGTTATGCCTTCTAAACACAGTTATGTGTTTAGAAACAATTTAACTTTTCTAGAAGGGAGAACATAGCTGTCTTCCAAAATTTGAAGGTTCTACACCTCTTTGTCCTGGTGGTCTCAACTTCATTCAGTTAATATATTGGTTTGCAAGACATACAATGGTTGAGGGCATGAAAAGGACTCCATGGGTAAGCACTGATGGTACAATAAAAATAATTTCTCATGTTTGACATTGAATATGCCAAGTCTTTAATACATGCTGAAACCTTTGCTGCCTGATGAAAGCTTCCAAGGGTACAGAGATACTTAGCCTGCCATCATCTCAGAACTACTCTGTCATTTTTTGAAAGATAGAAAGCTAGCTAAAGGGGTGAGCCCAAAGGGTGGTAGTGACTCAGAGTCCTGACAGATTACAGTACTGGGGTGATACTGATCTTACTCTTCCTTGCCTTTGTAAAGGCTGTAGATGACAGGACTGATTGCAAATCCACAGAACTTGCACGTGATGACAAACTGCAAGGAATGGTAAATATCCTGGAGTGAACAGCTTTACAGAGATTTTGATGGGTTTGGTGGATCCCCAGCAAGAACTGTGTGAGGTTCAAGATAGTATGATGTCCTGCACTTAGGATGGAATAACCCCTAACAGTAACACAGACTGGTAGGTGACTTTCTGGGGAGTAGAGATGTGAGTTGGGCTTGTTCAGCGGGGTGACCTCATGGCAGCCTTTCAATACCTGAAGGGAACCTACATCCAGGAAGGGAGTAAACTCTTTGAAAGGGCTGACAATAGCAGGACTAGGGGAAATAGATCCAAGTTGAAGGAGGGAAGATTTAGGTTGGATGTTAGGGGGAAGTTCTTTACTAGGAGAGCGGTTAGGTCCTGGAACAGGCTGCCGAGGGAGATTGTGGATGCCCTGTCCTTGGAGATGTTCAAGGCCAGGTTGGACGGGGCCCTGGGCAACCTGATCTAGTAAATGTGTTTGTTTGGTGGCCCTGCTAGGCAGGGAGGTTAGAACTACATGATCCTTGAGGTCTCTTCCAACCCGGGTCATTCTGTGATTCTGTGTGATTCTGTGAGTAATGTTGGGCTATAAGCTGAGTATGAATCAGAAGTGTGCCTTAATAGCCAGAAAGACCATCAGCCTCCTAGGATGTATGAGAAGAACCACATTCAGCACAACAAAGAGATGTTTTTCATGCTATCAGGCAATTCTAAGGCCACTTCTGGAGTACTGTGATCAGTTTTGAAAAGATAGAGATTCTCGTAGAAGACCACAATGGTTAGAGGGATGGAGGACTTGGTGCATAGGAGTAAGAACTGTAGAAACTGGCTTTGTTTAGTCTAAGGAAAACTGACCTTGGGACTTTTACTAACAATTGTCCAATATTTAAGAACCAGTGATAGAGAAGGTGAAGGCACTCACTTTACAAGTGAGTTGTGGCAGAACAAGAGGCAGCAGGCCCAAAATGCTTAAAGGAAAATTCCATGTGTAGGAGAAAAATAACAAAATGCTAACAGACATCTCGTGTCAGGATAATGAAAAAGATTGCCCAGGAAGGTAATGTAATCTCCCTTGGCGAATGGAAACATTCAAGACTTGACATAAAAAAGGTGAGGCACTGGATGCCCCCTCTCTGGAGGTGTTCAAGACCAGGCTGGACAAGGCACTGAGTGGCCTGATCTAGTGGGAGGTGTCCCTGCCTATGGCAGGGGGGTTGGAACTCGATGATCTTTGAGGTCCCTTCCAACCCAGGCTATTCTGTGATTCTATGATTCTAACAGTAATATGGGGAACATAAATGGAAGATCTGCTTTCAATAGCAGGCTCAATTATATGATTTTTAGAGATCAAAGTCTCCTAAACTTCTGTGATTTCTCTAATGCTGTAACTTCTTACCCAGCTTGGAAGGTATTAGTGCTCTTGATTAACTTCCAAAGTATAATTCTCTGCAGTTTTTTTCAATTCCAGCAAGGCATAATAACTCTGAAGATCATATAGAATTCAGCATGATTGAGGTGTCCAGTGTTTTTGAAAATCAGGCCACTTTGTTTTTGCATACTTAAAATTCAATAAAAGCAGTTTGGCAAAAGCTTTGGTGGTACTTGGGTATTCTATTCTCTGGTTTTATGAAACTGAGGGATTTGTATAATACAGAATTACTAAATTGCTATTGATAAAATACATTTATAGTAACTTCATTATTGGTTTTTGTGCCTAATAAAAGGTGTTCCATTGCAACAGAGTAAGATACCACTTAATTGTTTAGTTTACAGATAACAGTAAGCAACAACTTAACTTTCTTGGTTTACAGGTATCTTAGTGACTTTCCAAGCTGTCTTTCTTCACTGGGGGAAGTTGAGGAAGCCAATAGTAAGGTTGTGGTTGTTCGTTATGATTGGTTAGCAATTGTAAGGAGTCCTGAATTAAAAATGCTTCCCTTGCCTTTCTGTCCCCTCAGAGCCTTCTCTTCTCCAGGCTGAACAACCCCAACTCCTTCAGCCTGTCTTCATAAGGCAGTTGCTCCAGCCCTTTGATCATCTTCATGGCCTTCCTCTGGACCGGCTTCAACAACTCAATGTCCCTGTGTTGAGGACTCCAGAACTGGACACAGTACTCATCAGAGCTGAGTAGAGGGGCAAAGTCACCTCTCTTGACCACCTCTGCTGGTCATGCTCCTCTTGATGCAACCCAGGATTTGATTGGCCATCTTGGCTGCAATCATGTTGAGTCTGTCATCCACTGACAGCCGCAAGTCTTTCTCTTCAGAGCTGATCTCAGGCAACTCTCCAGCCAGCCTTTATCTGTGCTTCGGATTGCTCCAACCCAGGTGCAGGCCCTTGCACTTGGCCTTGTTGAACTTCATGAGGTTGGCATGGGCCCACCTCTCAAGCCTGTCAAGGTCCCTCTGGATGGCATCCCTTCCTTCAGGTGTATCAACTGCACCAGACAGCTTGGTGTCATCTGCAAACATGCTGAGGGTGCACTCAATCCCACTGTCCATATCTCCTACAAAGATGTTAAATAGCACTGGTCCCAGTACTGATCCTTGAGGAACACTTGGACAATGAGCCATTGACTGCAATTCTTTGAGTGCGACCATTCAACCAGCTCCTTATCCAGCGAATCGTCCATCCGTCAAACCCCTTTTTTTCCAGTTTGGTGATCAGGATGTCATGTGGGACAGTGTCAAATGCCTTGCTCAAGTCCAGGTAGATGATGTCAGCTGCTTTTCCTTTGTCATCTGATGCTGTGACTCTGTCATAGAAGGCCACCAAATTGGGCAAGCACAATTTGCCTCTGGTGAAGCCATGTTGGTTGCCTCCAATCACCTCTGTGTCATCTTCCATGTGTTTTAGCACCACTTTCAGGAGGATCTGCTCCATGATTTTGACAGGCACAGAGGTGAGACTGAGTGGCCTGTAGTTTCCTGAATCTTCTTTCGCTTTTTGAATATGGGGATTATGTTTCCTTTTCTCCAATAAGTGGGAACCTCACCAGTCTGCCACGACCTTTCAAGTATTTTTGGCAACTTCATCTGCCAGTTCCCTAAGGACCCATGGGTGAATCTCATTGGATCCCATAGACTTGTGCACCTCCAAGTTTTTCAGATGGTCTCGAACCTGCTCTTCACGTGCTGTGGGTGGATCCTGCTTTCCCCAGTTTATGGTCTTGAAGGGGAGAACCACCTTGCTTCACACATAATTTGTAGTCCTTTTCATGAAGAATGACATAGCAGATGTGTGTTGGATTTTCAAGGTACAAAGTCATAGAAGAGGAGCCTTTTGGTCACAAAAGTGAAAGCTCTGCTTCAGCAGTCTGAGACTATGTAGGTGTAATACTAGGAGCTGCAAGGGAAAGACTACAGAACTGCAAGTGTAAGGTCATTTGCCTTAAAAATGTCAAAGATTTAAGCACTGTGCAATAGTGTTGTGAACTTTTGGTAGTATCACAAACCTGAAACAAAATGGTATCTGTGGCATTTACTCTACTCTGTTTGATCTGAAAATCCAATCACTAAGAAAACTGATTTTGGATTGTTAGATGATAGGCTTTACAGGAAGTATTAACCTCATGTAACTTCTTGAAAGGAGCTTAGATTTTGGAGGCAGTGTTGAGGTGAATACAAAAGAAAATGATGTTTATGTTAGCAGAAGCTAAAATTTAGGGTTAATCAAGAACTACTGAGAGTAAACACTGGCTGTTTATCTGAATGATTTGTTAAAATAGACACTGTTCTGGCGAGTCTTTAGCTGAGGTGCATGTACTTTTGACTTTATGCTGTGCCTTGCCTTGCTTGGACTGAGGCAGTGTTAGTCAGAGATATGAATGTGTCTACAGAGATATCTATTGATAAATGCAGGCAGAAGTGGTGGGGAAAATGTGGGTGAAATTTTGCTCTCTGGGATTAATTGCCACACAGCTGATGTGTATGTGGGGAAAAGGAAATAATGACACATGCCTGGGATTCTAGTCTGTAGGAAGATGAAATGTATGATTGGTATGTGCAGGGCAGCAGATAAAATCACACCTCTCAAACATGGAGTCAGGGATATCAAAAATATGTGCTATTTGCACCTATGGCTGCACCATGGTACCTGAACAAAAGGATTGATTTCACTGTATTCCTTAGGTATTAATTTATTTTTCTTGGTGTATTTAGGCTGTCTGACCCATGAGTAATCTGAGGAAGTGGTGTGAGTCACTTGCATCACCTGGGAGGCAAGAGCAAAAAAAGAAGCAGCAGAAGAATAAATTTCTTTACTTGCTTTTCTAGATGTTTGTGACTCTGTTTTGTTACAAAAAGATGATGAGGCATTAGAAAGTATGGTAGATAAATCCAAACCATTGATAAGGTATGATATTGATAAGAATTTGATGATTAAGTTGTGGAAAAACACAAATTTACTTATTAAAGTTGAATTTCAGTAGCCCACATGTCACATCTACCTGATTTAGCAAGGTAGTCCTAAAGTAATTGCTGCTTTCTCCAGATGGCGACTAATTGTGGAGGAAATGGAGAATTCTGTATCTCAGGCTGGCAGAAGGCATATATGTTCAGTACAGCCTGAGAATGATATAGCAGATATTCACAGCCGCCCTTCTTTTGTATTTAAAAAAAACAAGCAAATAAACCCAAACCAAAACAAAAAAACCATGACTCCCAAGCAGAATTACAGTGCAAAACCTTCCCAACAAGGCTTTTCTCATGAATCTTCTATAATCACTTTGTTCTGTAACTTCTCATAGTACACTTAGATGAAAGAGCAGAACATAAACGTTGATATTCAATGAAGTTTTAACCTGTTTTTCATTCACGTAGCGTGAAGGTTTCATGACCTTTCATATGAGCCAAGTGCAGATACTTCAGAGTTCCCTCCTAGGCGAGGAAGGGAGTTAGCAAAGAAAGACAGTCCTATACTTAAACATTCATAGATATGATTGCCTGTAATTCTCAAAGGTTGTCCAAGTAGTTAACAAATAAAGCCTGAATTTGTCTGAGTGACTTCATGCAGCATGGATTTTTGATCTAATTCTAAAGGCACATAACAGCAGATAGTAGTTTCTTAATCTGTGTTCTTCTTTAATAAGCATGGAGTATATATTTTTGAGAGCTATGCAGTTAGGACTATTCTTATTAGAAGTGGTAAGACTGATGTTCTTGGTAGCCAGATGATTATTAAGCATCAGAAAGTTCACATAGGAACAGACTTTGGATGCCAGTGGCTATTCAGAAGAGGGACATCTAGGGAAAAGAACATTACCAAGTCTGCAAAAGCCTGTCTGGTTGTCTTTGAATGCAGAGTACAGAGAACATATTTACGAAATATGTCACAAAATCCCTTCTTATTCTGTTTGGTAATCAAGGGCAGACTTTTGTTATTAATTTTGCGAGACTGATACACAACTAAGGCTAAATCTGCTATATCTGTCACATGTTCTCCCTACCTTCTGATGACTGGGATGAATTAAAGGAAATTGTAACAGACAGATATGGAGCACACAATATGTAACGGTATTTTAACACTTGTGTGCCACTTGTTTATCTCAAACATTTTTTTTATGCTTCTCCTTATACGCCTAAGGATCCCTTAGGTGCCTTTGGAGTTGTCAGAAGACAATAACAGCGATGTGTTAATCAAAAATGTTATTCTTCAGTGATTTTCTAAATGTTAAGTTAAATACAGGATATTTGCTTTTTACATTGCCTGAAGCTTAGACATGGTATTTTGGGGAAAGGATTGGGGTATTTTAGTTTTTCTTTTGTTTATTCTTTTTAATTAGTATTTTTACACATTTGAATCAATCCTCTGTAAGTGTTAAAACTAACTTCCAGGGACTTCCTACTGTCTTTGTCATGCCCATGAGCCAGCAATGTGCCCCTGTGCCCATGAAGGCCAATGGCATCCTGCAGCTTATTAGAAGGGGCATGGTCAGTAGGTTGAGAGAGGTTCTCCTCCCTCTATTCTGCCCAGGTGAGACCATGTCCAGTTCTGGGTCCCTCAGTCCAAGGACAGGGAACTGCTTGAGAGAGCCAAGAGCAGAGCCATGAAGATGATTAAGGGCTTGGAGCATCTCCCTTATGAGGACAGCCTTTGGGAGCTACGCCTCTTCAGCTTGGGGAGACTGAGAAGTGACCTCATTCACGTTTATAAACATGTAAAGGATGAGTGGCAGGAGGATGGAGCCAGGCTCTTCTCAGTGACCTCCTATGACAGGACATTGGGCAATGAGTGCAAGGTTGTTCTGTGGAACACAGGAGGTTCCACAGAAATAAGAGGAAAAACTTTCACAGTGGGGGTGAGAGAACAGTGGTACAGGCTACCCAGAAAGGTTGTGGAGTCTCCTCTGGAGACATTCGAAATCCACCTGGACACCTTCCTGTGTGATCTGGTCTAGGTGTTCCTGCTCCGGCAGGGGGATTGGACTAGATAATCTCTTGAGGTCCTTTCCAATCCCTGACATTCTGTGATTCTGGGTCAGCATGTTGTGGGTAGGAAAGAAAGTGCTGATAGAACTTGCTGAGGTAATCTGCAAGTATTTAAAAAGAAAATCCCAGACTTAAGATCCATTAGCAATGGAGTAATCTAAAGTTAAATTTTGAGGATTCACAAAGCTGGAAATACTGTGTTTATTCAGTATTTACTTTGCCTATTTAGAAATGTGTTGAAAGTAATTAGAACTTTTTTGAGTTCAGTCAGGTGTTCATCATCTTTAATACTTCATTAATATTCTTTTTATTATGACAAATTCTGCATTCCAGGCAGCTTGTTCCCTGTTTCCAACAGACACGTCAATTTTGTTTAACCAGTGGCGCAATGTTTAGCTACATAGGAGGTCAGTTTTTGAAATGCTGTAATAAACATGAGGCAGTAATGGTTATATAGAAGACTTTGACCAAAACTGATGGTACTGTTGCAATTGAGTTGTTGCTTAAAATTGTGGCCATTCTGATAGCAAATGATCTTGGCATGAGCCAACAGTGTCTGCTTGCAGCTGAGAAGGTAAACCTTGGTTGCATCAGAAAAGCTATGGCCAGCAGGTCAAGGGAAGTGCTTTTGTCTCTTTACTCTGCTGTAGTGAGACTCCACATGGTGTGCTGAATCCAGGTCTGGAGCCTTCAGCACAACAACCTGGAAGTATTAGAGAGGCTCCAGAGGAAGGCCAGGAGGATGATGCGAGGGCTGGAGCCCCTCCTCTATGAGGACAGGCTGCGAGCGTTTGGGCTGTTCAGCCTGGAGAAGAGAAGGCTCTGGGGAGACCTCAGTGGCCTCCCATTACCTGAAGGGGGCCTACAGGAAAGCTGGAGGGGGACTCTTTGCCAGGGCATATATCAATAGGACAAGGGGCAATGATTTTAAACTCAAGCAGGGCAGGTTTAGATTACCTATTAGGAAGAAGTTCTTCACCATGAGGGTGGTGGAGCCCAGAGAGGTAGAGGAGGACCCATCCCTGGAGGCATTCAGTGCCACGCTTGATGAGGCTCTGAGCAATCTGATCTAGTAGAGTATGTCACTATTCACTGCAGGGGGATTGGGCTAGATGTCTTTTGAAGGTCCCTTCCAACCCATGACTCTAACTTACTTGATACAGTTCTCTAAAATTAGTGATACTTAAACCAAATGCTTTTGAAGCAGTATTTCTGTCGTGTAATTGAATATTATAGAATGCTAGCTAATGAATTTTTTCTTCAAGATGTAGAGCAATTGAACGAGAAGCCAGGCACCACAGAAAAATCATCAATGTAGAATTTGTAAAGCAGATGCATAAGTATAGTAGCACAATTGTGGTTCACTTGAGCATCCAGCTTTTTCTCTAAGCATTTCCTAGATGGAGAAGTTGCTTTGCTATTGTCAAGGCTGCTGACATGGGAAGCTACAAGGGAAGTGCTTCTTAATAGTCCATTTACATGTTGGTCTAATGATATTCAGGTGCCAAGAGAATAGGAAGGTCAGGCCTGTTAGCTGTCTGTAACAGGCCCATCTGTGTTCCCTGCAGACCAGGGCTCTAGAGCTTGCTGCTGGTGACTTCACAAAGGTTTCTCACGTTACCATCACGGATCTCATGCCCTGATCAGAAGAGACTTGAAAGCATAGCCAGAGAGCTCTATCTTGATTGCCACCTCAGGAATGTGGGCTGGCTGCCCTTGAGAAGGAGCTGGGCAGCTGGGATGAGTAGTGCAATCAGTGCTGGTGCTCTGCCCCTGCTCCTGGAGGTTCCTAGGTTATCTGCAGATATAATTGTCTCCAAGGATTGCTCCTGAAGAGTGGTGTATTTTCTTATTTATTTATGCTCTCCTGTAGAGCATCTGCTGGGAAAGACATGTCTTCTGTATTGCCTGCTCCTTTGCATGTAGATCCATCCTTGAAGAAATGCATTTGTCAACTGTGTTCCTGTGGGTATGTAAAAGAGGCTGAGGGAAGAAGCCTGGACTAATGGTCAATTGTCTGTTATAAGTTGTATATGAAAAATAGTAAATATGCATATCTTAGGACACTTTTAAAGCTTCACAATAGGAAAGTTTTCCCTTTTCCTCAGACGCATTCTGCCTGTTCAACCATGTTACATATTTTTGTCATAGGAGTAAACAAACTCCTCATTTTTCTTATGTAGGTGAATTGCATCTCTAAGAGGTAAGCTTTCCACTTTTGGCTTGAAATAATTCTTGAATAGCTATTACTGCCTTTGAGTCAGTGTTTTAATGCAATATATTTCCTTTGTAAGATGCTAATTATAGAAAAGATGCAGGGGTAGAGCTTTATAGGTCGAAGAGACAACTGAAAATTACAGTAGTCATCAATGAGTTTGTTAGTGTCAGTCTTGTGAATGTATGCAAATGATTAGCTGTAGGTGCTTCAGTGTAACACCTGTTTTACTATATTTGCAGGTTAACAGTATTATTAGTGTAAAAAAATATTTTTTGTTCAGTCAGATTACGTACCTTACTTTGTTTAGAGGTACTGAGTAATTATGAAGAGAGTTTGAAAGTACAAAATTCCCACATAGAATTTGTATCAGGTAAGTGCTGTCATTACTCATGAGAAGCAAGCATATGTACTTCTAAAAGGAAACCAGTAGAAATGTTGATACCAACTGAAAAAATATTGAAATATTGATTATAAATTGCATTTTTGACTACTGTAATCAAATTAAAATACAAGTGCATCCACATCATTCCTTTTTTTAAATCAATATTTAGATTTGACTTTGTGAAACAACCTCCAGATAAAAGTAACACTGGTTTGATGATTGCAGCGAGAGGACTGTACTCTCAAGGCCCTGGACATGGATTAAGAAGGATCCTCTGTTTCTAACCAAGTACTTTACTGAAGTATAGGCCTGTAGGTCTACCTTTGAGTCTTACAGTGATCTTTTGCATGCTAGATAAGCTAGTAAGGTAGCTTTGTCTAAGGATGTGGATAATACCTTGATCATGGCCTGTATTAAGAAATATTAAAGTGCATTTTGGTCTGTTACTACATTGATAATTCTGGATTAATAAGTGACAGTTAAGAACTTAAGAGTTTCTTGTGAAGACCTGTTCTCAGATTCCAAGCTATATGGATGAAACTGGAAATGAGACACTCATGCACCTTAAGGTAATTACGGCAGGAAAGCATGAAAATGTTTTTTGCATTGTAAGTAGTAGCTCACTTGTCCTCATTGTGGCAGACACTTAAGAAACTTCGGTTGGGTGTACATTTAATGACAGGACAAGGGGCAATGGGTGCTAGCTGGTACATAGGAGATTCCACATTTTCACAGTGAGGATGACGGAACACTGGAACTGGCTGCACAGAGAGTTGTGGAGTCTCCTCTGGAAACATTCAAAACTCACCTGGATGCACTCCTCTGTGACCTGGTCTAGGTGTTCCTGCTCCAGGAGGAGGGTTGGACTTGATGATCGATCTCTTGAGGTCCCTTCCAATCCCTGATATTCTGTCATTCTGTGATACATTGAAAGGCCATCCTAATTACATTGAACTCTAGGATTAAATCCTCTTCTATAGCAGCAATTTACTACTGATCAGTAAGAGAGGGGGAGAGTTGGGAAAGCAGTAGGATATTATCAGCAGCTACAAATACAACTTTTTGTATGTTTTTGTGACTTCTTTGAAATTGGGTATTTGCTGAATTGGAATAGGATATTCATGACATGTAGTATTAATTGTCTAAGATAGCTATGCTGAAATACTGTTCATAAATACTTAACATTGAGCTTGTGAAAATAATTTTTCCATTAACTTCCTAGTCAGAAGATTCCTCCATTTAACTTCTGAAAATAGCGGGATACTTAAGTTAGATGTGCTAGCTTAACATTAGCAGAAGTACACAATGCACATACCTCACTTTGCTCCCCAGAGGAGAATATCTCATAATTTATTGTAGCATTTCAGAACAGTCAGTATTTTGTACTTTAGACTTGTCTGTCCTTACCAGGTAAGTTACGAGAAGGACACATTTACAAACTTCTGTACTTGCTGGTCTCCTTTTTACTTAGGAAGATTACAGTGATGTTCTCTTCTTACCAAAGAGCATATGAATAGCTCATAAACTGCAGTAAAATATCTAATATCTTTTCTCCAAGCACAGTATGAAGTGATGCCATTTAAGGTAGTGGTATGTCACATAACTTGTTGCTGTAACAAAAAATAAATTGCTGTGACTTTCCAAGATAACAGCTGCAGTCTGTGCTGCATATATTTTGCCAGTTCTTGATGTAAATCAGTCTAGGATTTTTTTGTTTTAAATTAAGGCTAAATCACCAGTTCACAAAGCATTGAAAAATGGAAATACTTTTCTGTCGTTGGTTTTCTGTAAGTAATAGGAGAAACTGTAGCATTTACAAGTGTTAATGAACAGCAAGTCCCCTCTGTTGTGTAACTGCTGCTTTTGGTTCATTGTGGCCAGTGGCAGCTCTAGCTGATAGACAAAATTCCTACTTTGTCCTAAGAGTGTTTGTAAATATGATACATATGTTAATTCTCCGCGTAAAGGCAGAAACATACAGTTCTAATGAGTCCTTTATGGATTCCATAGTGTGGATTGAGAAAGTACTTTTTTTTGCATCAACTGGGAGAGGCAAAATAAGTAGAGGCCATGAAATACACTTTATTTTTCCCTCAGTTAAGTTGTCCTATCACAGCTTCAAGATGTTAGGGAAGGACATTTTTTACCTAAATAGTCTAACTAATATATCACATGCAACAGTGACCTGCGCAATGGGTATGGATCCCATGTGAGAGCTGCACATTTTTTAATGATTCCAGGATACATTCAGTGCTTAGTACTTCTCAGAGTGGTTGTTTACCATACAACTCCAAAATTATTAGTGACATAGATGTGCTTATCTATCTGCATGTATGGAGTGACTCGGAAATGCAGGTATCATTCATTTTGGGGCAAATTCTTTCCAAGTTTCATTCATGGATGATATGTGTGTGTGTGAGATGGAGGCATGTGGCATATTAAGGCACAGACTGAGTTATGATCACTGACACTTTATTGAGCTGCTGTGCAGTTTATGTAGCAGCTTGTTTTCAAGCAGTAATTTTCCATCCTAGCAGTTATATTTCATTGGTTACTTTCCCAGCCTAGACCTACTGACTGAATGTCCACTATCTACACAAATACCAGATGTCCTCCTTCTTGTTTCTGTTAGATATTGTTCCCAGTGCTGTTCACTGCTCCTTCGCTGCTTCATTCCAACGACTACCATAATGTCTTTCTCACAAGGTTGATCCTCGCTTGCAGAACTTAACAATTCTATTCTCTGTGAAATGTTTAAGGTAACTGATGAGTTTATAGCCATGTTTTCTTGCTTTCCTTTCCACAGTTTGTGTGGATCTACTGACTAAAGACTCTCAAATTAGGAATGTAAAAGAGAAGAAGCAAGTTCAGGCCAAGGATTACTTTTCTTGCTCCTGCATCTTGTGCAAAACCCATTTATGCACAAGGAAGTAACATGGAATTAGTAACGGTTCAACAAGCAAACAGTTGATGTTCTTGTAATACCTTGCACAAGTGACAAGCAGTCTACTGCAGTGTCATGGGTATGGTTGAATAACAGTTTTTTGTAATGTAGTTGTGGAAGATGGTTGTTTTAAATCAAGAGAGTCCAGAAGAGAACCACAAGGATGATCAGGGGGCTGATCACCTCTTGGAGCACCTCTCCTACAAGTACATGCTTGGGGAGTTGGGGTTGTTCAGCCTGGAGGAGACAGCAGAGAGTCCTTATAGTGGCTTACTGTTACCTGAAGGGGCCTACAGGAAAGCTGGAGAGGGACTCTTAGCCAGGGCATGTTGTGATAGGTCAAGGGGCAATGGTTTTAAACTCGAGCAGGGCAGGTTTAGATTACACATTAGGAAGAAGTTCTTCACTATGAGGATGGTGAGACACTGGAGCAGGTTGCCCAGAGAGGTGGTGGAGGCCGCCCCGTCCCTGGAGGCATTCAATGCTAGGCTTGATCAGACTCTGATCTGATCAGACTCTGACTTCTTCTGCAAGAAGTCCCTGCTTTCTGAAGTGGGGTTGGTCTAGGTGACCTTTGAAGGTTCTGTGTTTCTATGCAAAACTCAGGAAAACCTGAGCAAGTGGTGCTCAATTTCTTGTATTACTTTTAATAACGTTATGCCTTTTAATTAAAATGCACTTTTAAAAACTGAATGAGATTTCCTTTAAACAATACCAAAGAAACTTAAGGCCTCATAATTTTTCCTATATTGTAAATAGTTCAGTGTAGTCTAGATGGAGCTTTCATAAAGGCCAGAGTTGGATTCAGTTAAGTAAAGCAGTTCTTTCTGTATTCGTTCAGAAGATCCAAATCACTTCTAAAAATAAATACATAAATGCAAAGCCACTGTTGGAGATTACTAAATTCTTTTATTTCAGTTCTGTCAGTCCTTTTGGTATTTACTGGCAGGTTCCTACCTACTGTTCTTACACATTTCTATGTATTACAATTAACTATTACCAGTGCAATCCATTGTTACTTGTACATGAGTAAAGTGCAATAGAAGTAACCTCCTACTGCACACATTAATGTCTATTAGCTTTGCAAAAACAGAAGTCCTATGTTGTTTCATACCCTTTTTTTTTAACCCTTATATTTCAATTCTCTTCTTTTTCCATGGAGTGTTAATAGAAAATGTGGGTTTGGAATTTTTTTAAATAAAATACTTTTCAGGGGGGAAATGATAGTATTTGAACTGATTTAATTTCCAAAATGTAGGAAGAAATCGTGGCAGCAGGTCATTAAAGTTTATAATTGCAGTAGATCTTTACTGCATTCGTGTAAGCTGATGTGGCAATGAGTTGTTGGTGCCAATGTTCAGTTTATGTAACATGTAAATGATTGTAAGGATGAGTGGGGAATCACAAGTCAAGACAAGCAGTAATTTCTAGATTCCTTTGATATTATCAAACATAGTAAATATTTTAATTATTACTTCACATTCAATAGTCAAAGGAAATGCTTTAAATGCAAGGCAGTAGGGGAAGAAGCTCTTTATATTCTTAACTTTCACTGGACCGGTGTAGAGTGGATCTTACCCTTTTCTGAAACATTTACCCTCAGCTTAAAAACTGGAAAGCAAAATAGTTGATTCTTCATGGTGTCAGAAAAGCAAGGTTATTATTTTTCTGGCATTGGCTTGAAGAATGAATAAATTTGGCACAAAATGGACCAATAAAATGTAGCTACAAATCCCATTTAAACAAATGGGAAATGCATAAACTAAGCAGTGCTTGAAAACTGAGATTTGGAGTGCTAAGTGTCCTTGTGTACAGTATGCAATTTACTTGGAAACGGCTTAAACCCATCAAAAGCATGTGTATATAGAATCATAGAATAGTTTGGGTTGGAAGGGACCTTAAAGATCATCAAGTTCCAACCCCCCTGCTGTAGGCAGGGACACCTCCCACTAGATCAGGCTGCACAATGCCTTGTCCAGCCTGGTCTTGAACAACTCCAGAGAGGGGGCATCTACATCCTCTCTGGGCAACCCGTTCCAGTGCTTCACCACCCTCACTGTAAAGAATTTCTTTCTTATGTTGAGTCTAAATCTAACCCCTTCCAATTTACATCCATTGTTTCTAGTCCTCTCATCCGATATCATATTAAAAATTCCTTCCCCTGCCTTTCTGTAGGACCCCCTCAGGTTACTATGAGGTCCCCTCTGAGCCTTCTCCAGGCTGAACAACCCCAACTCCTTCAGCCTGTCTTCATAGGGCAGTTGCTCCAGCCCTTTGACCATCTTTGTGGCCCTCCTCTGGACCCGCTCCAATATCTTTCTACTGAGCTTGTGGTATTTTTTCAGCAAAAGATATAAAAGTGGTTGAATGTGCAATACAAAATTTTTGTCGGGTGGTGTTTTGGATTATTTCTTAAGCCACTTCTGTGGCATACATATCCTGTCACTGTAACTTCCTTTTCTTTATACCCAGCCCTACTATTTATTTACAGATTCTTACAGGGTTTCTGAGCTTTCTTTTTCCGTTTCTCCTTATATGAGAGATGTTCCAGTCTTTTAATGTCATTGTAGCCCCTTAATCCAGCATGCCCATGTGTTGTTATACAGAGTCTAGGTCCAGACAGAGCATTCACATGCCTCTTCTTCAGTGCTGTGTAGTGAACGGACTACTTCCCTTGATGGGGTGGGCAAAAAAGACATGTTGCAGGCTCTTGGCCAATTTATCTACCACAACCACTATGGCTTCCCTGACAAACAGCTCTTCAGCTGGCTGTTCTGCTGCCTGGGGTTATGCTTTAGATACAGGACTTTGCATTTCACTTTATTAAATTTAGTGATGTTCCTGTGGCCCATTTCTTCGTGTTGTTGAGTTCCCTCTGAATTGTAACACACAGAGTGGATCTATTGACCCTTCTCCCAGTTTTGTATCATTTGCATATAAATATTTCATGAATATATTTAAATGGTATTTACCCCATCATCCAGCCCTGGTGACTGGCCTCAGGTTGGACTTTGTGCCACTGGTCAAAGCCCTTAAAGACCAGCACCTCACTCATTATTGGATCCACTGCACTGTCCACTTTACCTAGCCCATATTTTCATTGTTTTTTTGATGTTAATGTAGACAGTGTCAAAATCCTAACAAAAGTCAAGATAACCAACATCTACTCTCCCCACATTTGCCAAACCAGTCTTCTAATTATACAAGACTTTTAGTTTGTTTTAGTCATGTTTTACCCTTCATAAATGCATGTTGAGCTCTCCGAATGATCTCCTCTAACCCTCTGACAATTAATGTCTAGAATTGACTTTACAGTATTAACTGCTTTGTCAAGTTCACAGGGGTGGAGGCTGACTGGCTTGTCACTTCCCACATCTTTGTCCTTGCCTTTCTTGAAGATGGGAGTGACATATACTTTCTCCAAGTGCTATGTAACTTTTCCCCAACTATTACAAATATTCAATGGTTAAAAGAAAGGCCTCAAAGTGACATGCGCCAACATGTCCATTTTTAGTTTCGTTCTGAGAGTCTTTGCTTTTCAGGCTATGGCAAAACTTACATTTGAGTCCAGCAGGAAGTCTGTATTTCCTGAAGTTTAAGGAAAAAAATTACTACTGCATATGAGCGCTGTATTTTTTTTCCAGCCTTGTAAAGCATTCTGCAAATTTTCTATCTGACTTCTTGCTGCCAGAGAGACTTGCTAACCTGTGTGTTGTACCCCTAGCAGTGTTGAACTTTGGCAGCTCTTCCTTCTGAATAGTTAACCTGACCATGTTCGTCTAAATGTTTGAAGTAATGTCTCTCTCAATAATAATTTTTTTGTGTGAGTCAACCTCCACTTGTCAAGAGCCAGTTGTGGCTGGATTAAATGGATTAAAAGATCTCAGATTGCTTTCATCTTCCTGCTATGTATTCTAAGCATCAGAGCTAATAATAATAATGCATTTAAGTAAATTTTCTCCTGTGTATTACTTGTCCTTGCCATTATGTTGTGGGGAAGAAATTCTTCTGTTAATAGTGAATATGGGAAGAAGCAACTTGGGCAGGTGAATTCTGCATCCCCATAAAGATTACCACTCACTCTCTTCACATGTCCCAGGACATTTCGCTCTGTGAAGAGCACTTACGAGGTGCATGCGTGTCATGTGATGAACAGGGGAAAGTCAAGACTAAGTGTCAGAAATATGTGGAGTAATATCAATTGCAATTCTGGCTTTGTTAATATAGCCCTATTACAACTAGTATCAAATTCTTTCTTTCCTCACTTTACTGGCGGTGCATGCAAAGAGATGGCTTCTGAAAAAAGTTTTGTTGTCACTGGATTCATGTATTTTTCCAAGTAAAATAATAGCTACTGCTTCATGCTGGTGCTGTGTTGTTACTCTAGCCATCACTATACAGGTAAAGGGTTAGTGAAAGAGGATTTTTGAAATGAGTCCTTACTGTCCGTGAGAACAGTAATCTGCTTGTTTCTCTTTAAGGACTGGAGAAGTAATACTGCATTGCCTTATTGCGAGATAAAAACCGAAGATAATGGGAGCAAGCAAGAACTGATCGTATTTGTGGTTGTTTGGTCTCCTCAGCTTCTCACCAGAAGGTGGCAGCAGGCTGATGTTAGTCACAAGCATTTCTCTTGCTTGTTGGATGAATGAGAAGACTGATCATAGTTAGAAACGCATTGCAGGTCAAGCAGTTTTGTGGGTTTGTAGGTCTGCCTGGCAGCTAGCCTGCAAGTGCTCTGCAAATCCTCCTGGTCATTGTTCAGTAATGTGCTTTCATTTGGCCGCCTTTCAAGGGCGTTTATTTTGGAAGAAAAATCAAAGCAGGTAGAGCTCCTGCTTAAGTAAGTTTGCATTTGTTACATATTGTCTTTTAATTCAGGAATACTTTCATTCTGTTCCTGGAATTAATTTTCCTGGAAATAAGCTTCAGTTAAATTTGAATGCAGGTTTTCTGCAACAGAGACAGCAAAGTGGAGAGAAGTCTGTAAATGATACTGCATGGTGCAAAAAGAGTCCTTGTGTTCAGTAAAAAGCCTATGCAAATAGCAGTTGAAAATGTGGAGTTCAGCAGCTCTTGCAGATGTTTTGTGGTATCTTTAATGGAAAATAAGCTGTATTAGTCAGAGAAACAAAGATGTTTTTATCTTCACTGTGGAAAACGTTTTGCATGTGATTAAGCACAAGTATCGGTTAGAAATTGTTATGATTGTTTTTTCATTGTGTTCCAATACTGCAGAACAGCTTCACCATTAGAAAAAACCTTTTGAAGAATGTAAGAAAAGCTAGAAGTGGGATTTCTTCTTTAGAAGCACTAAATCCAGTCACCATGATCCATTGCACCATGGCTGGATAAAACTTCAGATTTCCCTATATGCCTAAGTCTGAGTTCATTTAGAGTAGATGATATGGGCAAATACAAGAAGATTTTACCTGGTCTCAGCTGAGTTGGGCTTGCCCAGATCTAGGTGTCGAAACAGAGACAAACTAAAGACCAAACCTGCGATGCTACTCTAAATATTGTATGCTGATGCCACTTACTTTCACATGCTGATTGATAGTCCACATTCAGAACAGTGACATGCTTTCAGCTTTTAATGTCCTGTTATCACAGCACAAGCTAACAGTTCCAAAACAAGTGAGTAGAAGATCCAAATTCTCTGAATCTTTGGCTCTTGGGTGAGTCTTTACCTGTGAAAAATATGGTGTTTGGTTGTGTAAGTTAAACTATATCATATAGTCCACATTGACAGCAGGGCAGGACTGATCTGTTGCTTCCTTGCTTATGAGTGCTTTTCTTTGCACCTTTGGTCCCATTAACTTTTGTAAGATTTTAGTATTACGTGTAGTGCTTAAGAGAAATATTGCACCAGAAATACTTTAGATTCTGTAATTTCAGAGCAGCCTTTCCAGTAATCTTTTTGAAAAATAAGCAAAATATCATCATCAAAGTAGTTCTTTAAGTATGGAAGATGGTAGAAGGCTTTTTGTATTTTTTTTTTGTGATGTTCAGGTACTGCAAGTTTTGCACTTGCATTCCCTGTGAACATCACTGCTGGAGCTTTCTAAAATTTCTGGTTCACAAACTGAAGACTGTCTGCAGCTTGATACAGGTTGTCAGAAAAAGTGGTATTGTTAGTACCAAAATAAGGCAAAGGGAGTGAACTCTGGAATCTGATGCTCCTTGTGAATGAGTGGTTATAAACCATTTGCTATTTCATTGGCCCATCTCCTTAAATATGCTACCTTTTAAAAAGCTTCTAAAAATTGGAGGCAAATAATACACGGTAGCATATATTTTATAAAGATTTTGAGGGGAAGACAGGTATATATATCCCTTAGGTAGCTTTGTAAATAAATTTCAGGCCTAGAAGTACATGTGATTACCTAGTTCATGTGGATGTGACTTCCTTCATGTACTGACTTTCATGCAGTATCAACATTAATAGTAGATATTACCATTAATGGTAATTGTTGCTATCTTGTAGTCTTAGTGTTTTCTGTGACTTGCCACCCTCCATTTCTAAGAAGGAAGAAATTGGTAGCTTTTATGCTACTGAAATATCCTATGAAAAGAAGTAATTTTTCTTCAGTTCACATCTCTTTCCATATTTGCTTGATGAAATATGTGCAAAGAATTTCTGAAATTCTTGTTGTTTGTTGTACCTCATGAAACATGTATTTTAATAGTTGATTAAAGGGGCCTACAGGATAGTTGGGGAGGGACTTACAGAGCATGTAGGTATAAAACAAGGGGCAATGGTTTTAAATTAGAGCAGAGCAGGTTTAGATTAGATGTTAGGAAGAAGTTCTTTACCATGAGTGTGGGAAGAGATTGGAACAGGTTGCCTACAGAAGTGGTGGAGGTCCCATTCTTGGAGATATTCAAGGCCAGGCTTGAGATTCTGAGAGACCTGATCTAGTGAAAGGTGTTCCTAAAAGGGCGGAGGATGAAAAGTGGCTTCACAATTCCATCTGCCTGAGTACCCTCAGATGGACTTTGTCAGGTGTCATGGTCTTGTGCACCTCCAGGTCTATCAGTTAATCTTGAACCTGTCCCTCACTTACGGCTGTTTCCTCTCCTAGGGTGCCTTCGCCACCCACAGCTTGGGTTGTGCTGGAAGATCCTTTACCAGGGAAGACTGAGGCAAAAAAGTCATTGAGGACCTTGGCCATTTCCCTGTCTTGTGGGCTCTTTATGTAGGGTCATAGGAGGACTGGTCACCCATCTTCCCTGATCTTCTTTTTATCACTGACATCATGTTATCTTTGTGTTTGTCCAGATAGATTTAATTCTTTCTGGTCCTTAACTTTCCTAATCTGGTCCCTGGCAGTTTAGACAATTTCCTTGTATTCTTCCCAGGATATCTGTCCTTTCTTACACTGTCTATAGACCTTATTTTTCTGTTTAAACTTATCCAGTAGATGCTTGTTCATCTAGGCAGGTCTTCTGGCTTGCCTGCTTCTTCATTGTTGGGACATGATACTCCTGGGCTTGGTTTTTTTTTTTGTAGAATCCTGTCTAGACTAACTCAGTTTCTTTGAAGGTAGGGGACTTGCATTGTTTTTACCCTCTAGTCTTCCTTGAATCATAGTAAACAAAAAACCCAGACAATCCTACATGCTTCTTTGTTGTCATATTTGATTTCCCATATTGGCTAGGTTACCTTGGTTACCTTGATTGACTCAGGTGTAGTTTACTCAAGTCAAAGTCGGTGTAGAATTAGACAGAAAACCCATCAGTATGGACAATCATAACAAATGACAAAATTTCCTTTTCATAAGATTTTACAAACAAAAGGTAGTTCGACAACTGCAACATCGAAACAATCATACTATGTGACTTGCTGCAGTTGCATACCAATGACTTCAGTACTGAAGAATCATATAGTTGTTTTATAAATATTTATCCTGCAAGAAGAGGTAGTAAAGTATAGGATTATTCCTTTCCTTCTTGTTAAGACTCCTGCTCTATTATTGACAATAATCTCCCATAAAAAAAAAAATAAATCAGAAATACCTCCCTGGATGCAGAAGGAAAGCTATTGTAGAATGCTATATTGGTAGTGAATTATCATAGGTAAGGATTTTTTGCTCATAATCTGTAATGCAGTGAGTGTTACAGTAAAATGTATGGGCATATATCATAATTTCACACAAAATAATGGCGGACAGAACATTCAGGCCTCCTTCCCTGCCTGTCAGGAAGGATTTATTTATGGGATAGTGCTTCTTCCCAAGATATTCTCTGAAATATCTCATCCTCTCTTCATATGCTTTGAAGTTCAATGAAGAAAGCAGAATTGTACACATAAAAAGTGGGTGAGTACTTGAGATATAAAGTCTCTTGAGTTCCCAGATCATGCAGAAGGATTAACTTCATCCTGAGACAAAAGAACTTGGGAGCCTGGGGTTGCTGCTTTCTGCAGGAGACACTGTTCTTCTTCCTCACCTGGGCTATTAGGAAGTCCTCCTGCACTTACACTGCCAGCGGTGTGTGCAAGGGGATAAATAGATTCTGGGGGTATAGTTCTTGGCCTGCTCCTGCGGGGTATTTGATAGGGCACCTGCATTACCCACTCTTTTCCTGCTGTTCTGAGGAACCCCTCACCTTCCCCAGTACCAGAAGTGCTACTAGTCAGAATCAGGACTCTGTCATGCAGATGTCCATCAGGATGCAGAATGACATGTCTGCAGTAGAGAACCTGCTTCATACAGGCAGAGAGCTGTACAAAAGCTCTGCTCTGAAACACTGAGGAAACTGTCACCAGTGAGCCCGGTGCGTGCATTTGGTCTGTAACTGTGGTAGTATTAGTGCAGTGTCACTGCTTCTCTCCTGATTGGCCATTTCTTCTCTCTGAAATGCTACTGCTAGCCAGTGTCTGCACGATAGGCAGATGAACTAAGCTGGAGGCTAGCTTGCCGTGTCATAGGCATAAAGAGAGGAGGGGGTGTGAAGCCAGCAGATTTGAATCAAATAGAACAGGCAGATCATTTTCCCTTGGAAAATGACGAGTAATTCCTAGGAATGCTGGAAGACGACAAGTGTGGCCAGAGAGTGTCAGTGCAGCATGTGTTTGGATGGTTTTTCCCTCCAGCAACATCACATGGACCAGCGAAAGTGAGAATACTCAACTTTTTTTGTTTTCCTGTTTGTCTCTCCTCGAATATTGTGAAAGCTTGGATTTTATAATGTTTCTAAGAGAGGGAAGCAACTCAGTTTTTGTTGTTGGTTTGTTTTTTTTTTTGTAATATATATTTACACATTTCCACACTGGAGTATTTTCTTCTAGTACTTTACCTGTCGGGAATAATCTGCCTTAGTCCAAGTAATGACTACTTTTGAGGCCAAACTCAAACTTCTCCAAGGCAAAAATGCTAGGATTCTTCCTGCTTCATGATTTCGCAGAAGGATTTGTAATCCAAGTGAGAAACTGGCTTATGAAAAAGATGCTGAATTTTATTTGAGCCTTATGGATCTGTCTTCCCCTCTTGTGCTAGTTCAGAAAATTATTTGCTACATGAAGTTGTACCTTTGAGTGTTTACCAGCAGTAATCCACACAAATTTAGGGAATCCACACAAATTTAGGTAATCAGCCATCCATCGATCCTACATTGCTCAACATTTAACTCTGTATTTAATTGTCAAGTATAGAAGCCCTTTCAATTGAATAATTCAGCACTGAACTAGATGTAGCACTTGCATCCCTTAGAGAACACTGTGTAAGGAATGATGTACAATGAGAGGCCTCTTTCTCACACTGTAATTCTTGTGGGCTTCTTTTTGAAGTCCTTAATTGGCAGCCTTTGCATTGCTTTTCACAGGTTTGACTCAAACCAGAAAGGGAATGATAAACTGTTATGTTTCTGCTAAGTGTGATCCTCTGGCCTGGTCCCACTATGGGAGGACAATCCATGACAGTCAGGAGAGACCCTCCTCAGATCAGTTTGTTCGCACTGCCCTGGCTTTGATGCACATTATGGAGAGTTCTCACAGTAACCAGACTTAGCTGCTTTCAGAAAGAGAAGGGCAGAGCAGTGCTACCCAACTGTGGGTAAGCAGAATCTCTAACCTTTATGTTTAGCTGTCTATACAAGTGGCTCAACATGTGAGCAAGATAGGATAATAAATTTACAAGAAATGGAACAAAAAGGACATTTGATAGAGTCTCTAGTCAAGCACAACATGCCACACTTGGCTGTATCTTAGATTAACTTCATGTAGGTGAATTTGCTGGTTTTATTTGCTAGATGGATTTTTTTGACTGTAGGTTATAGTAGTAGACAGAACTCTTTCATTGTTCAGGTTATGCTTTTTTGACTTTAAATAATCAAGGCTGTAGCAGTTACTACAATTGTTAATTATCCCCTATTTTGTAGTTTCAGTCTGAAATCAACCTGTGCAATATACAGTAAGGTATTAATTGACACCCCGTGAGTCACAAACTCCTGTGCTGGCTTTTTCCCCTGCAGATGTCACCGTTGTCCACACTTGCCCACGAGACCCTATGAGAAGAGTGGGGAGCCATGTATGCTGTCAGAGTACAGGGAGCAATACCTGGCTCAATCCAACAGTCCTCCCAGAGACTCATTCAAGCCAAAGGAAATGTACAAGATGGCAGAGATACCCATGGAAGGCATCTCAACTACGAAGTATGAAAAACAGTGAGAAAATGAGAAGCGTGACTTAGATAGTGTGTGTGTGACAGATAACAGAGAAAAGAAAAATTACTTGTTTTCTAAAGGGATGACTGAAAATAGTGTTTTGGTTTTACACACACTAGTAAGGGCTCTGTTAAGGTCTGAGACTGCTTGTATTGGAGGCAAGCAGCTATGTTTCTTGGACATCCTGGAGGCTGGAATGTGGTCTCATTAGAGAGAACATATACCACAGAAGCACAGTCATGGTCTAGAGCAGGAAATGGTACTCTGCTGCCAGAAGAGTTGCCCACTTGTGATCTGTTACTTGCCTCTGGTACAGACTCAGCTGATTCAAACATGCGATTGTGCAGCATACTGTGGGTAGCTTGGAGAAGACCCTTTCTGTTCTGAGTCCTGCCTGCCACTCAGGATGCTGTGTGCCTGTTGTATCCGTGCTTCTCTTTTCTTGACATCTCTTAAAATAATACACTGGTTTTACATTGGGACAACAACACGTGCATAATACTCTGCAATGTGAATTCTCTTATTTTGAGACTCTTGAAACTTCCAAGAACCTTGATTATTTGCTAAAATAGGTAACTACTACAGTATACTGAGCGGCTCAGGCTCTTGCCCATTCAGCATCATTCCACATGCAAAGCACAATATTAATGTTAGAATAGTTTCTGTACAGATTGTTTCTCCTGGACAGCTGCTTAGGTGTGAACAGATTTGCATGCCAGTGAAAAAGTACTCTGATATTAGAGACTGAATCCAGTGGTACCAGGCAGCAGACTCTCTGCTCTGTACCAAAGGATGTGGGCAATGAAATAGGGTCAGGTTAGTCAGTGTCAGATGAAAGGCTTGTGTGTTTTACTAACTGCTTGTATCCTATTCTGTGGAGTTAAGGAGAAGTATTAATTTATTTCTGAGTCCATTAAAAAATGTATTCTTTTTCCTTAAGATAGGAAACATAATGAAAATATTCTTCACAGGAGAGATTACACAGCTCCTGAAGTGCTGCCAGAGAGAATTAAACTGCTTCAAAAGCCCATCAAGACTGATGACAGCATGGATTTGACCTCTACTTACAGTCAAGATTATAAATCCCACCCTCTTTCTCAAGTATCTCCATGCCTCCCCCGTGTGTTGAGACACATCCCCACCACCAAGATGGATACAGGAACCACTTACAATGGTATGTGCCCTTGAAATGTCTTCAGGACTTAACCAGAAGATTAATTATTTTAAGACACATCAAAAAAATAAGTTGTTTACTTCTGTCTCTCTGTGCGAGAAAACTGCAGGAGCCACACTGTTGGGAAAACAGCTTTGCACTCATGGGAACATTAGGATCCCTCTTAATTCAGGTTCTTCAGGCATCATGTGTAGAAGCAGAACAAGTCAGCTTTAGGATCATCATCTTTTAGGATACACTGAACATACACTTGGCATGCCATGGGGCTGGTCCACACATTTGTTGGATCAGTCATATAAAAAAAGTATAGAATCTTTTGGGCAGGTCATGAAGCGTGATTCTCTTTTTGTGTCTGCTGCAGAGTTTGTCTGTGGATGTGTAAGAGGTGTGTGTGAATTACAGGTACACAAAGCATTCAAGCTCTACTCTTGGTAAAACAGGTGAACTGTGCATCTATTACGCCCTTGTTCCTCAGCAGCAGTAACTGCTGGTGCGATGGTTTTGTCTTTGTGGGGGCTTCCTTCTTTCCACTCCACCAGCACAAATTTTCTGCTGCATTCACTGGGAAGAAAATTTCAGCTACTGTTAAAGTAACTGTGCAAGTTTTGGTAGTAACTCCAAGTAGAAAATAGAGGGCTTTACCTCTCCTCTGTGCACCTTCTAGCTAGCCGCTGTTGCGGGGCAGATAGTAAGTCTGTATTTCTAAAAACAATACTTATTATGTTTTATTTTTATTATGCTGTGCTAATATAAAAGCATACAATTGGTGCTGGTATTACCATTTGTCCTAGTGTGAAGAAATTTATTTTCTTGAAACTCAGAATTGGTAAGGAAATAGGGAAATAAAGGATATGTGAACGCAGTGTTAAGATTATGGCTGAAAGTAAGATTTCAGTGCAGCTGCGTGTTTGCAATGGCATAAGCTGGAATTTTTACATTAAGTATACAAGTTTACTGTCCATTTAGGATGACTTGAGTCACGAAGACTATGACTCACAGGTGCAAAATACCCATGTTTACAGAATTTTGAACACTTTGTTTTGCTTAGGCAATGCCACAGATGATATTCATTGTTAAAGACAAATAAAAAAGGCTGTTTTGCTCAAGCAGAGGATCTTTCCTTCTGTGTTTATATAGCTTAAGTTCTTTGTATGTGAGCCAGATGTAAATCTTTGTCTTTTATCAGTGTTTAGGTCAGCACCTTAACTGTTACTCCAGACCACCAATGCAATGCCACATTTGGTTATAATTTGCAGTATTTTTCAAAGTACTGCAAATGGAAACCTTCTTCCAAGCCCTCTCAAGGATCAAGCTGCATAGTAAAATGAATTCCCTTTTTAAGCCCAGGTTCATAAAAACTATAAACAAGTGTTCATTGTGCTATTCTCTAAGCATTTCCAGGCTTAACTGATCACATACTGTTCAATTAATTATAATTCAAATATTCAGGTAGCATATAGAACAATGCTGCATTTATATTATTTTTCTTAAATCATTGTCAGACTCCTTTGCACTAAACAGACCATATCTCAAGTGACAATGTAGGTTTAGGACAATGCTGTTGTAGATCACAGTTAATGTCAGATAACTTTGCAATTTAAGATTTCAAAATTCTCAGCTTCTCCAGGCTATCCATGTAGCTGTTTCGCCCCACTGCAGGTATGTAATCTAATTGCTAGTTTTGTCTCATGTGGTTATAGTGAGGTGTTCCTAACCCATCAATAATGTATGGTTCATATCCTCTGTTCCCTCCCATGCCCTCTAACATTTTCAAGATTGTGCTACACTGGAATCTATTAATATCTATGAGAGAAGAATTAAGAGTCACAATAAAATTGTAAAATATTTTGAAGGAATATTGGCACTGTTGGCCTACCCTAAGTAAATTAGTAAAGCTTGTAAATTTTCAAAATTGAAGACAGGCAGACTTGCATGTCATATTTTGAGTATTTTACAAAAGGTGTGGTAACATCCAAAATACATCGACTCTCTTTGCAGCAAAGATTATGGGAGAATGTATGAAGTTTTTGTTAACCCTTGGTTGGCATCTGAAATGTGTATCTGAATGGGTCCTCGCCTACAGCTGGGCTAAAGTTCATAAGCTTATCAGGTTTTAACCCTTCGTTACCACATTTACTGTAATGACACATGTCTGTACATACTTGTGCTTCTCTGGCACAGATTCTTCAGAGTGTGGTGGAGCTTGAGCAGCTGCTGTCCCCACAGAAAAAATGACAGCCTCTGGGGCATTCAAGCACCCCAGGCACTAGCAGGGCACACAGCCTGGGCTTCGGTGGCACCAACACTGGCAAATTAATATCTTTGCTTATGCACACTGCAAGGCCCATCTTATCAGCTGACTACACTAATCAGCAGAATGAGGGCAGCTCAGTGGCCAAGGTCTTTGGCACAGCATGTTGCAGCTTCTTTCTCTCTTGTGCTAGGATGTAGCAACCCGATCTGTACCAGAAGGACTAAATGGACTTGATATTCTGGTAAAAAGTCGGGATTTTTTTGGGGTCAACTCAACATTGTTATGAACTCATATTTTGTCTAATTGTGTTTGTACAGTACAGTAACCACTGCCATTCAAAAGGAACAACTCAATTTGGGTTTGAGAATTCAAATATCCTATTTGCATTAATTACTTTCTACTACTTTGAAATCCAGACTTCCTTCCTGTGCAGGCTCAACTGGAAGCTTATTTACCTCATGGCTTTCAGTATGGCTCAAAAGGAGGGAAAATTAAAAAAAAAAAAAAAAGAGAGAAGACTGACTTGGATAATCTCCAAGATGATTTCATTTCAACTTCCTAGCAGTAACCATAATGCTCTATAGGGGAAGTTGCACAGGATTACTTGGAAAGGAAAAAACAATGGTCAACCCCCTCGGCAGGGTTGAGAAAGAGTTGTACCATGAAGTGTGCAAAAAAGAACAAGGAGGATTGTTGCTCAGCTGTACTAGATGAAAAATGGTTAGAAAGCTATGCAGCTTTGCAGTATATTTCTAATGTGACTTGGTGCAGATCTTTTTAAGGCTCACTGCCTCTTCTTGCTGGCACCAAGGTGAGCTTCAAAACCATGAACTCGGCAAACAATAGGTGTCATCATAATTATGTCATCCCTAAATGAGAAGGTACAAAGAGGAATGGTAGCTCTGTGACTTGGCTTTAAGGATGACATAGTGGAAATCCCCCAAATGCACTGTGGAAGGCACTCAAACAACCTTCAGCAGCAGACAGACTTACTCTGCCTACGCTCTTGGGCCAGCCACAACATACTTGCAGGAATGGGGCTGTAGTCAGTGCCATGAGGATGCTTACTTTCATGACTTCTGGCTGTCAGAGCAGGTGGTCAGCACCCACTCAGTCACTTGCAGGAAAAGAGTCAGAAAGACTGTCTAATTTAACCTTTCACAATTTGTATTTAGTCACCTCTGTGAGCGAGTACTGGGCTATTTTCATCCCATTTACTGTGTAGATGCTAAGCATTTCCATGAGTTAGCACACTAGTCTATAATGTGTTCTGAAACAGCTCTTTTAGTAGGATTTGTCAATCATTATAACATCAACAAATATTATATGAGAAAATATAATGATCAGAGCATAATATGTTATAACCCAGAACTCAGAAGAAATTCAGTCAAGCAGTTAGGTTTCCTCTTATATTTCAGACGACTATGTGCTGTGGAATGAACCAAAGACAGAGATGATCAGACCAGATGACAGGTTTCGGTCATCAGAAGAAAAATTTGACTCCACAACTGTTGTCCAGGATGACTACCTATACAGGGGACCTGTTGCCACTCAAAGCTGCAAACCTCTGAATCTGGTGCAGAAAAGCAAGGTTCCCTTTGAGAACATAACCAGTTATAAAATGAATTATGTGCCTCATACTCTGGAGAAGCCTTATGTCCATAAATACAAGACGTACAAAGTCAATGAGGTCCCATTTGATGGCCTCACAACCCACAAAATTTGTTACAAGGGACTGGCTGGTCAGCCAGCCAAGCTGGCAAAACCACACCAGCCAAAGCTTCACAATCTTCCATTTTCCTCTTCAACTGAGTTTCGGGAAAAATACCAAGCTTGGCCACAGCCTCCTCTATTCATCAGAAGGCCTGATGTATATCTTCCTCCTCTGGAGAAAATGGACCTTCACACCACTACTAAGATAGATTACAAGCGCCCAAATGGCAAGCCAGCCAAGATGTGTCGATCTTTGATCCACTTTAAGAAAAATACCGAGCCATTTAACAGCACTTCTATAATGAAGGAAGACTATAAACCTTGGATGTGTGAGAGACTAAAACCTATTATTCATGTTCCAGAGCTGACTTTCCCAGAACAAGGAATGGATTGCTTGACTACCTTTCAGAGCTGTTATGTGCGTCATCCTCTGATAGTTACAAAGAGCTGTAAACCTGGATGGTCAGGCCCAAAGCATGACACCGCCATTGATGATAAAACCACCTATGCTACCAGCTACACACCAAAGGTGATTGATAAATGCTTGGGTTCCTACAAAGACCCACCTGGTTACTCCTTTGAGGGAAATGATGCTGATGGTCACCGTCTCTTTCTACCAACATCTGAAAGTGAGTGCCTGCAAGGTGATCACTGAAGAGTGGATACAGCCTTCTTGGAAATGGATTCAAAGAGAAAGGCCTCAGTGAGTTACAAATGACAGCTTGATTTTGTTTGTAATCTTCTTCTTCAAACCAATCACTAATTTGAAGAGCTCTTAAAATAAACCTAATTTCCAGGCATTGGCTTTTTCTGGATCTTTTGCAGAAATTAAAAGTGTACAGTCCAGGGAGAAGATACACTGATCCCTCTTTCTCTGTATTTTCCCCCATCCTAATTCTTGCTCTTTTATTGAGAGAGAGAACCTGTTTCTGAGGCACTAAAAGACATGATAACATACATTATTATTAGTGTAACTGGGATTCATGATGGTAGTGATGATACTGAGATGAAATCTGAAGAGCAGTGAAGTCACAATCAGAACTCATGGCTGGATAACAAAGTCTGAGGTCTGTCCGAGGCCTTATTAGTGATTCCCATCAAGGTCATGTACAAAAAGTAAAGTTACAGGATAAATATTATTGAAAATTGTGCTTTCATTGTGACACTGTGCTGCTTAGAGCCAAGCTACCAGGTATGTAATTGTCACACCAAAGATGCCACCTTAGACTGACAACTTGCAAATTAAGCTTTTCTGTAAAAGCTCATTTCATCAGGACAGACGTGCATTGAAACTTGCTGGGATAGTAGCCTTCTGTAAATCCTTGCAAGCTAAAGCCAAATGCATTTCATCTGGAATGATGAATACTTACCCCTGCCTCTGGAACAACAACCCTAGAGGCACAGTGGCTCTGCATCACTTGAAGTCCTTCAGTCACTCCTAGAGGCCTTTTCTAAACATTTGGTCTAGTTCAATGAAAACTTCTGTGCTTTTAGCAGGAACAATTTTGCAAAGATCTAAAGATTACACTATACAAAAGGCTCAACACTGATGGCTCCACAAAATGGATAGCTTAGCAATATGCTACTTAGCATTAGTAATTGCTGAATTTTGAACATTAGCAACAGGATCAAGCTGCTTTTATTCCAACAATTTCACTGCATGCTTTGCAGGTTTGAGGCTTTTTCCTGGCTTGTACCTAAATGTTGAAAAAATTATTAAAACATACAAACAGTAACAGTAAGGAATAACACGAGCTCACCTGAATTTATTAGAGATGTGTTTTCACAAAAATTAAAGCTGTTGTCTTTCTTTCTCTCTGCTTGCTGCTGTGTATTTCCCCTTTAGTCTCTCAGTGCTGTCTGGCTATGTCATGGGCTAGATCAGATTTCTCCCTTCCCAAACAAAATTTTCAGGGCCTCCTAGTTTGGCATTGCCTTGAAGCAGTGTGCTTCCTGACCTCCCTTGGAGGAAGAGCTCATTTAACAGTCTGTAAGCCTCCTCCTGAGTGGAGTGCTGATCAGAAGGAGACCCTGTCCATTGCATGGACAAGGCTGTGCTTCTGCTTCTTTTTCCCTCCTGTGTGTGCGGTGGTCCTCGCTTTGCTCTATAATACAGTGATCCTGACTATTGTGTGGGACAATAATGTGTGAAAAAAAGCCTACCTGCATTTGGGCTAGCTTCCTGTAGCTGAAGTTGGAAGTAGCTGAAGGACCTCACGAAACTTGAATTCGTAGTGCAGCACATGCCAGCATTTCTCAGTGGGTGAGCAAATGTATGAAAAGAGGACACTCAGTTGCAATAAAGGAGGTCTTTTTTGAGGTATTTTTGAGGACCATGTACATGCATGAATAGCTTAATACTGGCCTAAGTACAAAGGCTACTATCAAAAAGTATTTCAAAAGCCAAAATGCAAGGATCAAAGCAAGCAGCTTTTTCCTCAGCAGTGTTGAGAAAGTAGAGTTGTACCATGAAGTCTGCAAAAAAGATCAAGGAGGATTGTGCTCAGCTGTACTAGATGAAAACTGTCACTGCCAGAGCAGGTTACTAAACTAGTATCAATTACTGTAATAATTGCCAATAGACATCACCTGTGCACAGGAACAGTCCTTCCTCAAAAACTTAGATGAATAGTGCTACTATTCTCCAGGGCAAAGCACAATCTGTTAGTCAAGTCTTAGCGTGAAAGCTGAACTAAGGAGAAAACTCCAAAATAAACTCTAGAAGAGTAGCAGCTTCCTGGAAGGGTCCATGGTTCTGTCTGTGGAAAAGCTGAGCAAAACACTTTCAGTGAGGAACCAGATGAAGCAACATCAAAATAAACCAAACTACCTATGTGGAATAATGGAGGAGGTAACTAATCAGTTCAGTTTTGACTTGTATATTAGCTTTTCAACCACTTCTGCCTGAGAGGACTGCAAACTCCAGTGTCTTACATCTGCAGGACATGGTTACACCATCTGGAGAAGATTTGCAGTTGGCAATAGTTGAGAGATCAAAAAAAATCAGCAACTTACATAATAATCATCTTGAAATGTGAACAGATACCAAATTTGGAAAAAGTTTACAAGCGTTAAGAAGCGCTTCACCCAATGCTATAGGTGGCTAAAGAGTGTGAATTGTCAGTACCTCAAGTGTTTTGGAGCTATGAAGAAAGTGCTAAAAGGTAAGTGGCATGCTTGAGTGGGGGCTGAGGATATTTGTATCACAGAGAGAAGCAATGTTAATCCTGGGTATAGTACTTGAGATGCAGAAGGCATCTGAACTTAATGTGAGAAAAAGAAAATTCTTCCTTAGCAAAGCAAAAAAAGGGGCTTTCCTGGGACATGGATATCATCTCCTCTGAGGGAGCAGGTCATCTCAGTTGGAAAAAGACATTTAGGCAGTGTGGTTTCAGTGGGATTGGAATCTCATACAGGAAGTTTTCTGAGCAGAGCTCCCTTTTGGATGATTCCATTACAAATCTCTCCTCCCACTACTCGTCCAGTGTGTCTGTCTTTTTGCCACACTGGAAGCAGTAGTTTAATGATTTGTACCTCCTCTTGCTTTTCTGAGGAAATGCTGCTTTAGGTTTTACTTCTCCATCTGTCTTCATGTCTGTCCCACAGATGTTTTGGGCTGCATTCAGCACGGGAGGAAAGGGGTCATTCTTAAAGAGGTCATGGTAGTTAAGGCTCTGTATTCCCCATTTCTACCAGCTTGCCAGCTCTGCGCTTGTTGGTGCAGAAAACTGTCCCTAGACAGGGGAGAGGACTCATGCATCAGTGGGCTTGATTTGTTGGGCAAACAGACCTGTGTTGAGCTCTCTGCTGAATGAGAAAAGTGCCTCTGGGATCCTCCCCACACAGCTGGATGTGATTTGCTGTAATTTGTACCTCGCGGGTTAACAGTGAGATTGTTCTTTTTCAGTAGTAAAATCACTACATTGTTTTCTGTGAATTGTAAACTGACTCCACCGGTGTTTCAGTAGGTGAAATGTCTTAACAAGCATCCACAACCTCATGGGCTATTTACTGAGAGCAATAATTCATGCATTTTAAAAAAAGCAGCATGATGAAAAGGATGGGGGAAGAAGTCTTCCTACAGCCAAAACCAAATTTCTCCCAAGGCCAGACATTAAGCACATCCTTAAGAGAAGGCTCTTCACTTGGAAAGAAGGCTGTTCACAGTCTGTTTGATGAACGATCTTTCTGTTACACTTTGCACTGGCCCTAGGGAGCTTGAAAATGAGGTTCAGACCTTATGAGAGACCTTGAAGCAGCAGACTTATGTGATAGTATTAAAGAGGAACTGAGAGTAGTTCCCCATACCCATGTCATCCTGAGCTTGTGTGTGGGTAACTATATGCATACTATATATGCAGTATTGATCACATCCTGCTGCTGCTTCCAGAGTAAAATCATGTGGTGACCCCATCCCTTTTTGCCACATAAATCTGCATACTTTTATGTATATCTACACAAATATAAAGCTTTTCATTGCTAAGTGATTAAAGGCTTAGACAACTCTCATTTTTAACTTTTTTCTCCCTTTCCTAAGAGGTAAGCAACGTGCAAACAGGAAGGGTAGGGAAAAGCAATCTGTACAATCAACCAACCACTTTTTCATTGTTTTGGCTTATGAATCCTAGTATCCTTGCCCAGGCCAGGTGAATTGCCTCCCTTCTCCTTTTTGGTTGTAGAGCACTTACTCTACCTGTAGAGAGGAATCTTCTGCCTGGGCTCTGTTTACCTGGGGCCTCAGCCAGCACAGTCCTGCCTGCTGTTTTGCAGCCCTCCTATAGCCTCAGAGACTTAGACAAATGCCCAGATTTTCAGCCAGTACCTGGGAAATCTGCATGTCTGGGCAAGTGTGGAGGCATCCTGTGAGACAAGAACACTGTCTTTGGTGATGGTCAAACATTTTGTGGTACTGGGGACCCTTTTGTTGTCTGAGCTGTGCATCTAGCAGCTTTGGTACTAACAAACCCATTTTGTTTCATCTTATCTCCATTGTTTTGGTTGGTTTTTCTATTGATCAGAAGCCATTTTTTGCTGTTCTAACCTTTTTCTCCATGTAAAGCCTTCTGTATATGAGAGTGAGAAAATATACATATGATTTTATGGACTTCTAGTATCAGTCATCAGTCAATGAAAGATGAAGCTGAGCACTGATGGTAAGTAAAATGTATTGCTGTATTCATGTCTTCACATATGAAGCTGAGAATGGGAGCAAGCCTTCAGCGAAAAGGCAGGAGGGTATAGACAAGGCACTGAACAACCTGATCTAGTGGGAGGTGTCCCTGCCTATGGCAGGAGGGTTGGATCTAGGTGATCTTTAAGGTCCCTTCCAACCCAAACTATTCTATGATTCTATTCTATGATTCTAAGTATTGTAATCAGAAGGGGATATGCTGAGACATGGCTTTTCCCCTTACATATCTGAATAAATAGCATGCTACATGGCATTTTATTGAAAAGTTTTAGTAACAGATTTATATCCACATTTGATTAAAATGACTATGTATGTGACCTGGTGTTAGTTTTGGTTCAGACTGACTGGGGGACAGATAATGGATGGAGATGATGATGAACAATGTAGGTGAAAATTACAATTAAGCAATATGCTTTTAGTGTGACAACTGTGTATGATCAGTAGAAAAAAAATATGTATGACTGTTCCTTTCTTCATTTTTTTCGAATAGAAGCATTTGATATCTTCTTTGGATTCCACAGACAGAAGCTGAGTGTGACTGTTAATACATAACACTGTTTATAAGTACACCTTTAAACAATCAATGACTCCCAGACTGATCTGCAGCTAATATACAGAGTCAAGGTTAGCATTAGCAATTCTGATCTTCCCATCTGCGTACAATGGGAGTCGGTGAGAGATTCTGACATTGAAAACCGCTTGAAAGCTTCTGTGCTATAAAATAAGTAACTAAATTAAGCTAATTCATTCTATAACTTGGGGAAATGATCTGCCAGTTGCCATGAAAAACCTATGAGGATTTATGCAGTTGTGAAAATCTGGAAGAGAGTAGTGCTTTGTTCACCTTTTTCTACACATAAAGTCGTCAGCTTATCCTGATAAAGAATAATCAAATTTATTTATGAAGTAGTGTTTGGACACCAAGGTTCCTCAGCTTTTGCTTGATAGGGTAATGTGCAAAAAGAATCACAACTCAAAAAAAGCAAAAGGTTACTTTGGAAAACTCCATGGCTTTAAGAGCATGTCTGCAGATGTTCATGCCTGGAATAATTTAGCTCTGCTTACCTTGCCACATAACAGGGGGTAGAAGTCTCCTGTGGGGTACTTTTCAGCACTGTTTTTCTGCTTGTTGCAGAACTATTTTTCTTCCTTGAGGAAAATTAGGAGGAAGAACAAAACTGGAAGCTTGCATTGAAAGTTCTGAAGGCTTTTTAACTTGACTGGTAATTAGAGCCACATGCATAAAAAGAGAAAAAATATTCTCTTGAGAACCTAAGCTGGGCTGCTGTTGATTTTTCATCAGCACCAGCTTCTATATTTGTTTTACTCAAAATGAATGGCCAAATTCTGATTATCTTCAGTACTGATGCTTGGAAGTCCTAGTTCTGGTCTTAGGCTTGCATCTCTCTGTGCTTTTGAGTATGTGTGAGCTATTATTTCCCTACAGTGTAGATGTTTAAAAAACGTATTCAGGAACATCATACTAGGGAAACTGCCAGTTAATCAGAGCAAAATCACTGTTCCCTTTTTGAAAAGACTTTGTGTTGCTTGTTTACAGTAGGATAAGCTTAGTTTTCAAACTTGCTTGTGTCTTTGTTGTGAGAAAATGCTTTTGCTTTACTTTTTCCTATGACCTTCCCCCTGCAATTCTGATCAGTACCAGAATTCCTTCTATGTATAAACATAATGCTTCAGCTAGTTGCAGGCTTATTACTAAAGACAGCAGTGACTTACAAGGAAAGACTGAAGTACTAGAGGTTGCTTCATGGCACAAGTTGGTGGGGGAAGTATTGGAAAATAGGAGTATACTTACATGACCCTAGGACCAGTAGTGATGGCCTTAGACTTCTGCTAAAGTAACAGAGGCAAAAAGAACAAAGGAAGGCAAATGAAGAATTAAAACATCCTTACAAGACAGTGTGCAGAATCTTAATGGCTTGAGACTTTTCAAAAACAAGTTAAGACATTTTCTTTCCTGAAGGCAGGTAAATTGTGTTCTTTCTGTGACAGCTGTGTGCTGTTATCGTAATGCAAAATAAGGACAGAGTACTCCAGCAGTTTTGCTACTTTGTTTGGCTTTTGTTTTTAAGATTAATAAACTACACATCATCAGTAGATAAATGAGCAACCTGCATTACTTGTACAAAAAGTTATATAGATACAAGTTTGCTTAGAGAAGGAAAGTGCCCTTTCATAAAATATCCAGCTACCCTTATCTTAACTGAGATGCTGCCAAGTCACAGTTCAGAAGACAGACATAAAATTTCATCCACACCATGGAGGGACAACACAGTGGCCCTTCCAGATCTAATCTTCTGTGTTTATCCTACGCACAGTTACAGAGCTACTCTTCAACTTGTGATCATTTGAATATGTTTTGCTATTAAACAAATGAAAATACTTCCCCATACTGTGTTTTGTTTTGTTTTTAAAGTTTGGTACCAAATTCTCATCACCATATTCTCATCATTATTATTGCAGTAAGTCCTTCATTCCATGCATAATTACCATTTCACAAATTAAAACATCCTCCCTCCCTTGTGTCATAGTTTTTAAAGCCCTCTGTGTACAGTGAAGCAGATCCTCAATTAAATGCAAATGCTATTAAAATTAAAAAGAAGTACGCTATTACTTTTGATTTTAGAGGAACAAAGTTCTGAGGAGATTAAAATATCACCTGGAATAGTTTCTTCTGGAGAAAATAATGTACAATTATTAATATTGCACTTTTTGTACAAGAAATCCTAATAAATATACAGAAAAGATATATATTTACATACATAGAAAGACATTCTTCTTTTTTTAAATAAAAAGTTATGCTGACGTTTAGCAACACTATTTCTTGAAGACCCATTTATAGTAAAACAGCTCATTGCCAAATGTGTTTTGAAGTAACCCAGCTTAAAGCAGCTAAATGTCATGAAAAGTCCACGTGTCATGGAAGCTGTTACACAGCAGTCCTTGAACACCATTTCATTAGTATACCAGAAGGCACAAACACACTAGGGGTGACAGGAAAGGCACAGCCAAGCCCTTAATTTAGAGATGGTCTTGAGCTAAAGCTTCAAATCCAGATAGCTGTCCTTTAATTTTTCCCAGTGCTCAAACTCCTGACATTGCAGACTTCTAATTTTAGGGCCTCATTCTGAGCAGAGCAAAGAGTGCTCAGGAACTAAAATGAGAATGTACTTCACTGTCTGAATAACCATTGCAGCAGGCAAAGGATAAAGACTCACAGATAGCAAGCAAAGTCATAATGTGAATGTGGTGTTTGAGCCTTACACATGGGCTCAATAATGTGCTGCTTTATACACCTATTTTTCTGTGGCAGGCAGCTGAAGAGGAGCAAGTCTGTTAAAAATTATTAGCATTAGCCCTCTGAGGCTATTGAGGAATCCATTCTGTTTCTATTAGGTAGGGATAACCTAAGAAATCAAAATACAGCTCTTTTATACTACTTGTGCAAAAGGCTTGGCTTCTAGGAGAAAAGAATTCCACATTAGCAGGATAGGAAACCACTTCCTTGAGTTAATATCCAAAACCCCAGGTCTAAACCCAGCTACCTTAACTCTATGAACTGCCCCACCTCTCTTTACCAAACAAATAATAGTAGGATAATGCAAAGTAGCTTCTCTTACCACACACAACTGCTGTCCTTCCTTCCTGTGCACTCTGTAGAACACTGTTCACAGGTTTGTACAATAATCGGTCAATAACTGATCATACGTTCCGTATGCTGGATAATAATTAACATCATCACCTCACCGCTGTGCAGAGAGTAAACCTTCCATCCCTAGTCATCCCTCACAAACACAAGCTGGGGACATTTTCAGGGTATTTTTAGGCTAATTTTTTGCCTAGATCCTCTCTGAGGATCCTCTCTGAGGATCTACCAATAAAATCATTTAAAGGCCTGGCATGAGGAGGAGAGAGGGCTTTAGAAAAATGAACCTTATTTTGGATGTAACAAATAAGGCTAATTATATAAATAAGCAAAATTACATCCTTATATTCTGCACGTAGTCTAAGATAGGTGAAGTTTCTGTATGCATAGCTAATGTTTAATTTAGACTTTTTTCTTTCCCTCTGGTACTACATGACCTATCAAGCTGTTTGATTAATTAGAATCTTAGAGCAATTTGGGTTGTAAGGGACCTCAAAGGCCATCTAGTTCCAACTTCCTTTCTGTAGGCAGCGACGCCTTCCACTAGACCAGGTTGCTCAAAGTTCCATCCCACCTGCTCTTAAACACTTCCAGGGATGGGGCATCCAAAACTTCTCTGGGCAGCTTGTTCCAGTGTCCAGTATCTAATCTAGACCTACCTTCTTTCAGTTTGTGGAAGTAAAATGGGATGCTAGGTTTTTACTCTGATTCACTACCCTGTTTATCTCCTGATGTATCCTCAGGGAAGTGCATGGATTATGGGGCAGCCCCACTTCTGTCAGGCCCATTGTTGGCAGCATGGGGCTCATTGACTCTTTGCAGTCTATCCTGATGACTATGTTTTGCTCTATTCTGTCTCCCAGATTTGCAGAAGAGAAAACTTGCCAAATTCCTTCATGGTGATGATTCAGTAAAAGTTGGGTTTTCTTTTTTTTTTTTTTTCTGCTTGTTTTGGTTTTAAGGGAAATAAATAAAATGAGAAAAAAAATTCCATTCCATTTATACTTTCTGTAGAAGTCCTTGCCTCTGCAAAGCAAGGGCTGCGATCCCCTTGTTCCTCCATTTTCATTGCTTTTGTCTTCAACCTTTTCCACATGTTCCACAGCAGCGTGACTTGAACTGGGATAGCTGGCAGAGTTTGAGCTGCTTCACTTTCTCACAGTACCTTGTGGTGTCTCTGCACTCCACTGCCAAAGAGAAAACAAGGATTTCTTACCTTAGGACATTTCTTGTGGTGGCTGAGAGGGGGACCAAGTCAGCTTTGTGTTGGAAGGTCTCACTATGGGCATGAGTTTGCTGGAAAGACTTGAAGAACAGGAGGCTTGAAGAACATAGTGGGCACTCTTTGCTTTCAGAGCCTTGGGGAGTATTTCTGAGGCTGCTTGAATACTCCATCAGTTTGCAATTGACTAGCATTTAGGGAGGCTCTCAGAGTTTTATAGCAGTTGTTAAACCAAAGATTAAGTACAAAATAAACCTGGAAATTTATTTTAATAGATTGTCTCAAGGACACTTTGTCAATCCTTTGGCATTTGAAAGGACAACGTAAGGAAATGCCACCCAGCTTACCAGGAACTTTGTTGTGCTTTTCACATCTGTGTTGCAGAACACAGCCCAGGGTAAAGATGTCAAGACAATTTCAAAACCACCCTAGGACTTAGGTCCTGGTATCATTTGAGCAGTGTTTAAAGCCTGCAGCCTCCTACTTTTGAGCTCCAGACTGGAAAACTGTTCAGTATTACTACAAGACCTTGAATGTGGATATGTTGTTGCCTGAGGGGCTCACACCCCTCATGCTAATGTTGGAAAGGGAGCTGTACAGCCCTCCACAGTAATACCTGTGCCAAGTAACATTGCTGTTGTCAAGAAGTGGGAACAGGAAGAGGCTGAAGGGACAGCAAAGATCTTCCTAGCTACCTGTAAGCTCCTCAGCTCTTATAATTCCATTAGGGCTTCTCAATCTCTGCTCACTGATTCAGATTTACGGAGTCTGCTTTGCCTCTATGGAGAGGCTTAATGCTGTCATAGGCAAGCACAGACAATCCTGTGAGGATAACAGTAGCAACTGTCTTGGATGCATCTGCCCCTCAAAATCAGCACATGCAATGGGAGCCTCTGCAAGTGAAATTAATAGTGTTTTAAACTTGTGCTCCCTGGTAGTTAGCAAGTGGACATAATCTTAGTGGGGCAATATTTCTAAACAGGCACATTACCTGTTGTTTTGTGTTTGTTTGTAATATTTGTAACTTTTCCTTTGTCAGGCCAAATGAGATGTTAATCATCTGAAAGTAAGCATGTCGACTCCAGGAATTCCCATCATCAACCTACCCACTGGATTTAGACTTGCTGTATTTTAACTACTACCAGCAGTCGGTGACTTGGGTTTTTGTTTCTGTCTGTACCACTAACAGAAAGTTAATGCTGTGTAAGCCATTTAACATGCTATTACAAGGGAATACAATGCCAGTGCTAACACTACTGCCATCAAACTACAATAGACACCGTTCTTCCTTGAGCACTGAGTTTTGGACACTGCATTTTGCATGTGCTCAGGCTGGAGGTTCGCCTGGATGCCCAGTTGCAAGGCAGACAGAGCTGTATTTCTGAGAGATGGCTCTGCCTTCTTTCCTCCTGCAACTGCCTCCCCTTGTCTCAGCCACTTACTGTTTTCGCAGGGTGTGATGTTGCAGCGCTGCCAATTCACCGGCCTTGGCCTCCAGGAGCAGTGATGCTCCAGCACAGGTTTGTTGGTACGGATGTGCACGCAGTCCACGCGTCGGGACTGGAAGCCATAGTTTCCGCATGTAGCTGTGCAGACGGTCCACAGACTGACCCTCCAGTGCACGCTGCAGGTGTCGGTCCAGCAGTTCTGGGTGCTCAAAGGCCTGCAGGAGTGCGGAGTGATCAACAATAATGCTACCCAGGAAATCACACAAGCTCTGGGGACAGCTAGCCTTGTCTATCTCAATTGGAATTCCCCCAGAGCATGTACGGGAAGGTCTTCAATAGGAGCAAGGGGAGTAGGTAGCTCCAGGGCAGTTTGTAACTGCACTCAGAGAGCAGACCCTCAGAGGCTGCATGCTGGTATAGGATTACTGCTAAATGACCATTTAACTATTTGAATATTTGGCCAAAATGTCCTCTTAATGAAGTGCCAAACCATAGGTCCACTGAAAAGGTACAATGAGTGAACTGGCAATCATTAAGAGCCAGCAGGGGCTCTATTGCCTTTATTCTATCACCTTTGCAGAAAGTGGGAACAGAATTGATTCTCTGAAACCCTCCTTTTTTCTTCAAGGAAGACTCATAGAAGATGCATGGATACAATTGATTCCCATCTATTTGCCACACAGATAATGAAAATACATGAATAGAAGCCCAAATACTAATTATATTGATACTCAGTTGTGATCAGGCATGACTTACATACCTGAGACTCATGAAAAAAAAAAAAGCCTTACCAACATTGATGCAATGATGCAAGTTTATCTCCAGGAAAACAAAAGCCATGGAATCTCTCTTTTTTCTTTTTTTTTTTTTCAGTTAGAGCTTGCATTTAAAAAAGAGAGAAGGAGACTGGCAAATTAAGAAGAGATAGCACAGCCTTTCAGTAAGAATTTGGCACATCTAGAAGACTATTTGCCAGGTGTTGACCAGTTAGTGTTTTAGCTTTATTTTGCTGAAGCTCACACAGCAATCGTGAAGCCTGGGTTTAAGGCAGCATGACCTCTTTGTAACTCAGCAGAAATCCTAAAGTTGTCAGTTAGGACATGGGTCCATTCAGCATCTCTGAGAAGGATAATGGTTTCACACATAAGGTATTCCTGTCCTACCTTGGTAAGGCACTGCATTGATCTGGTGACACAGAAGTTCCATCTTTGGTTTGGCAAAAAATCTGTCTATGCTGTACAGCCAGCTGTGGTCCAATGCAAGGCCCATTACACTGTGAACACAATAAAATCAATAAAAGGCAGGACGACTGCTTGTGAATTTCTAGTGGGAGGTGACCCTGCCCATGGCAGGGGGGTTGGAACCAGATGATCTTTAAGGTCCTTTCCAACCCAAACCATTTTATGATTCTATGAATTAAAGTCCATACTGTAGTGTGGTGTCTGTTGAGCACTTCCCATACATCTGAAGACTTTGAAAGCTAAACACAAAATCATCTTCTGCCTTACTTTGCTCTCCTCCAGAAGCATTAAAACTGCATTTCTGTATCTGATTTGTAGATTCATTTCCTCTCTTCTTCAATACTTCAGTCTTAAATACACCTGTTAAGGCATATAAAATGATCTCACATCTCTAGCCAAAGCCCTACAATCCATAAAGGAAATCTCAATGTACTCCTTATACTACGCGTTTTGCAGCTTTTACTATAAAAATTTATGGCATATAGTTAACCAAGAACACATTGAACCAAGAACATAGTCCACTTCATTTAATAATTTAGAAGTGTTGCAGGGCAATAAACAAAAGCAGCAAGCATGATGAGCACAACAGATCTGTGAGCTTAGATCTCCTCTGGCTTGGAGATTGAGCTGTATAGAATCAAATTTGGCTTGGTTTTTTTTTTTTTTACCTAGTTAGAAGAAATATTATAGTGCAATGATGTTGATTAACAAATTAATTTAGATCTCTTAGATTCCCTCAGCTGAGTATGATCTCATGGGGAACAATACAGACCATAATGATGTGCAAAATAAGGATGAGGTGACTGGGTTTTCCAGTGAGAATTGAGTCCTCTGCTGGAATTACACAAGGAGTGAAACTCTGCTTTTTTCATATAAATGTAATGCAATATCTCAATTACCTTTCATAAGGGAAATACACTTGGCAAGAGTAAATTGAAGTTGTTTTCAATTTGTGAACACAAATTGAACACAATTGAACACAAAGTAGCTTTTACAACCAACAGTGTAAAAACCCTAATGCAATCCAATGCAATGGAATTCACGTTACCCCAAGCAAATGCAGAATGCATGGAGTTGTAACAAACTATCATACACTCGAACTTCTAACACAATGAGATAGCATTTACCATTGTTTTCAAACTGATTTGCCGTACACCAATCAGAAATGGAGGCAAAATATCTTATGATAGCTCACTGTATGTATAGACTGAAAGTTATGGCTCTAGTTAGTTATGTTTTAGCATGTTAAAAAGCCTCACTTTTCCTAACTCATCATTTCAGTTAGATATCTAAGTGCCTTAATTTTGTCAAACTGCTTTTTATTTTTCCCATAGAAAATGTTTATTTCATCAAAGTAGTATTGGTATCTGGCTTTACTCTCTAGCATAATTGACTCTATTTTTAATGCTGTTCCTCATCCACTCTTGAATCCTATTCCCACAAGTGAATAGCTACCTGGCAATCTTTAATGTAAAATCTTTGAGTTTCTAATCCTAAGTCTTGACAAGTGTCTTTTTAGGACATCTCATAGTTTACAAAGAGACAAAGATAACACTCTTCTGTGGATTACCACAGTGAAGCTATTTAACTCTTAAATACTTGGAACACTTGGTAGTTACAAAGTGAATGTTTTAAAGTTCTTATCATTATGAAACTGCAAGGAAAAAATTTGAAGATGTGCAAAACAGCATGAAGTGGTCTGAAAATGCTTTAGCCCTCCATTCTCTCTCGTGAAGCAAATTAAGAATGCTCTCACTTTTTGCCATTCTCAGGCAACACCAACTTTGTAAAACTGGGTTATTGTACAGGCCCTCCCTTCCCCAAACCTGTCAAAATCAAACTCCTGACAGCCAAAAGCAAAACATATTGACTGGGTGGTAAGGGAAATTATGACCTGGAGAAAGCTATTTCCCAGATGTGCTGTCTGTCATTATGAAGAGGAGCTGCAGACCTTTCCACTAAGGACAATACAGGGAACTGTGGTATGAGTCCTGCTCACAAGCAGCATTTCTAGGAATAGTTCTGTAACTACAGAAATCCAAGCATGCATCAAGTGTGGAGCTGAAAGAACTAAGAAAATTATTTGTGTCCTCAAAATCTTTCAGACCTAAATAAACTTGAAGATACCGTGAGGCAAAGTTAGTCCTCATTATCTGACACTTTTCCAGCCCCACTATGAGGCTGCCTTTGAACTCCTGGCTTGTTCCTTACCTGGCCCCAGGAGGAAACTCCCCATTCAACGCAGGGCTGCCTGTTACAGTTCTGTGTGTCCACAGGGTGCTTGGATACCTGAGCACAAGCCTCATTTGACACAGGGACAGAGATGCCCTTCACTGTCCGGCTCTGACATGTCACTCGCCGCATCTGGATGCCTCCACCACAGCTTCGTGTGCAAGGAGACCATGATGTTACCATCCACCTGTGAGAGAAAAACAAATAGGTCAGGGAACAGATACATGTCACCATAATGCAGGAACATTAGTTTCAACAGGTCTTCATGTACTGGACAAAATAGAGACAACAATGTCTTAGTTAATTTATGTTGTGATCCTGGATGATGCTGGGTGCTTCAGCCTACCACAGTAGTCACTGAAAACTGACCAGAGGATGACAGCTGAGAAAAGAGCAAATTTTTTGTTGTACTTTCTCATGTGTCTTTTGGCCCCAGAACTCTTTTCCTGCATACTGTTTCTAAAAGTGGAGCAAACATTGCAAACCCAGGGACAGGTCTTATACCACTGTGCAACAGAGGCTTCAGTCACAGGTTACAGTCCAAATGTCAACAATGAGTAGTCCCTTGTAGGGGGGTATTACCTCTGTAAAGCTGCTGGAGCAGGTCACCAGCTGAGGCTGAGGCTCTGAACCCATATGTGCTGGAGTTTAAAAAATCCAGTCTAACTAGCACAAAGCTGGTAACAACAGAATAAAATAGTCCATGTTACGGTTTGCCTTACAATAAAAGGTTGGGGAAGGAGGTAAGTAGGAACTGGAAGGATCAGAATGATTACTAGTTTTCTAAAGAGTTATATGACCAAATCAGTAGTTTGCTTCATTAAGTTTCAAATTATGCAGCAGGATTCGTTTGTTACTGTAAGAAAATCAGTGCCAATCACATCCCCCATTAGCGGTGTTTATGATTACGGTGTAGGCAATCGTCATTCTCTAGTCCCACAGAGAGATGCTACTCTTGCCCTCTGTGGGTGATTAATCCCCATGGTACAGAAACAAATACATATATCAGTAAACTCCCAACACAGAAAACAAAACCACGACAACTTTTTTTTCATGCTGTTTGGTGAGGTTGAAGCTGAAGTTTCCACAACCATAGCAAAGCTCTGCTCTGCATTTCAATAAACTTTTATTGCCAAGCTTACATTTCAGCAGTTTTGCAGGAGCTGAGGGAGGATTGTGGGTTGCATTATACCTTCAGGGAAGGTAGAAAAAGACATAAACCATTTACACAGAATTTACTGCCATCACCAAGGAAAACTGCTGCTAATGAGCATGTTTCAGATTTCATCAAATCTCCTGTGGTTTCCTTCTCAGGAAAGTTTCCTTCTCAGATGGCAAATCACAAAACATTTTCTGGCAAAGAGGGGTAGGAATATATTTTAAAAGTTAAGTAAACCAGATCTTGCCATATACCCAAGAGTGGTAAGTCTGGCAACTTTCTTTTCATCAGCTTGCTCAGCACTTCTCCTTGCCTCAGCTTAGACTCTCCTTTTTAATACAAGTCTCAAATTCTGCTGCATTTCCCTTTAGATCCTAACTACTTTTAAGTGCTTGTGTATTGAAACATACCATGTATACCATGGAAATGAGTGACTTGGCTACAAAAGTAGGATATTTTTAACATGGAGACACTATAGTATTCTATGCTGTTTTTCTGCCTGTACAGTCAGGATGTCCTTTTCTTTGCACCAAAGGATGTCAAAGAAGGAAATTATTTGGTGTGGAAGAAGCTGTAGAGGCAAGCCTAAGTGTAGTCAGAAATTTTTTGCAGTCTTGGATTCAGTTCTGGTGTTTTGCAGTAGCTGAAAATCCACAGAGCATTATAGTCCTAAAGAAACCACAAGTTAGCCTCCTCCAAAAAGGGGCACAACTCAGCCAGCTCCCTTACATGTCCACTAAATCTGATGAGATGTGCACATTTTACAAAAGACATTTCTACTTTGCTAAGGAAATTTTTGCAGAAACATCCTGCCCATGCTGATCTTCAGGCAACACAGAACTCAGAATATAATATGAAAAAGGCTAAACCTAACTTCTTGTCTATTATAACATTGGGAAAAACTAGTATGAAGACATATGGAATACACAAAAAGATATGACCCTATTGTTCTTGGGTGACAAATTACCATAGGTACAGACCTCAGAACAGGCATGATATTTGCATCCAAAGTCAGGTGATGCCAGAACAACCCAAAACAACTCAAGCTGTGAACTTCACTAATAAAGAGCAGGCAGTAGCCTCTATTATTTTTGAAACTTATTACTGAAGGAGTAAAATCTCCACTGTCAATGTTTTCCACAGATTTTACTGGGCATTCTCAACTATCAAAGCCAAGCACTCATGAATCCCCTTTTAGCTGTGACTTTTCTCCAGTCATGCACCAGAAAAGCTGCAATGGTATTATGTCCAGCACCAAGAATTCCTCAAGAACATTTTAACATCATGTATGGCATTTTAGTATGGGACAGACAAACCGTGAAGGGCAGTCTCTCCTGTTGCATGCAATGGGCTGCAGGGCTGGCTTGGGCTTCTCTTTGCAGTAGGATATGTTGACTTCAGCCCCATCCAATAAGCACTTCAGCTGGGGCAACTTCACCCCTTTGTGGCCGCAGGAAGCTGAACAACCCATCAGTGTGTCCACTGACCACTGGTACTCTGCCAAAAAGGTGTGGGAGACATATGTTAACACTCAAAAACTGACAGCAGGAGATCGTTAGAACAGTCAAAGCTGAAACATCTGGACTCAGTGTCTCAAGTGAAGGAAAGCTACCTAGGCCTACAAGGCGATGAGCAAAGACAGTACAGGATTCCAGCTGATGAAAAACACTGTCTTTCTTTAGTGTGACCAATCCAATTGTTTGGTGTTTAGAAGCATCAGGCATAGAAAATGAATGGCATGGTAAAGCAGTTAAGTGAACGCAGCCATCAGTGTTGCAAAACATTATGTCTGTATTTTTAAAGGGGTGTGATTCAATGAAGATGTGGTTAACTGCATCTATGGTCTTGATGTCTACCTATCTGTATGTATGGTTCTACAACACAGTGCTCCTTACCAGGTCTTACAGGTCATTCCTCCTGGAAATGAATTGGGAAGTTGCAACACACTTAAAATTTTATGGCAAAATTTAAAGAAAAGATAAATTATTTTCCCCTGCATCCCCAACAATCAGAGCAATGAAACGTGCAGATTTTATTCCAACCTGTTTGCACTGCTCTGTTCTGTGGTTTCATCACCTTTAGTTACTACTAGTGTAAATAAAACAGTTGCTGCAGTTTTTCAAAGGAAAGGTTTTCAAACACTGTTTAGCAGGAGGGTTTGTTTTAGGGGTTCAAGCTGTGAAATTTCAGTCTTAAATTTCAGGATAGGGAAATTACCCAGACTCAACAAACATGAAAAGTATACCTTGAATCAATAAGGTCTGTTTTATGCTCAGTGGGTCAAAAATATCATTTGTCATTTTGGTAAAATAAGATATAAGACTGTGCAAGGTACTTGGTAGTCCTGCACATCTCTATCCATGTCAGTAAAATATCAAAACATCTATTTCATTAACCACATAGAATCATAGAATAGTTTGGGTTGGAAGGGACCTTAAAGATCATCGAGTTCCAACCCCCCTGCCATAGGCAGGGACACCTCCCACTAGACCAGGCTGCCCAGTGCCCTGTCCAGCCTAGTCTTGAACACCTCCAGAGAGACCTGGCTTCACAGAGGAGAAATCCAGCAGAAGACAGTCAGGGCAGGGAAGTCCATGGGAAGAGCAGCAGGACTAAAACCGTAAAGTTACCTTGTATTGCGAGGGATGTTTTCTGTATGAGTGAGCCAGCCTCATTCTGAGCAAGGCAGATCAATTCACCACCAGGAACATTGCTAACATTTAGTAACTGAAGAATATGGCCTGCTGCCAGAAGGTGATGCTGCAGACTGAGAGGCTCACCAGAGAAAAGCCAAGTGATATTTGGAGTTGGATGACCATCCACAGCACAACCTGAAAAACAGTACTGAGTACTGAACTTGCTGCAAAATTACATGACTCAAAGTCAAAATCAGGGAAAAGAATAAATTCCATGCCATATTCTCCTTGTTTTCTCATGATGAAAAAATAGAAAATATGTGGTAATGAGTACCTTCTCATCATCTGAAAAATAGATATCCAAAATACAGTTAATCAGCAATACGAAAATCTTATGGAAATACTTCTATCAAACCTCCTAAGGTTCTCCTTACTTTGGATCTTCCTCATTTTAGCATTTAGGAAAGTAGGATAGAAAGGCTGCACACAAAGCATATATTCAAGAAGAATGCATGAACAAGTAATGAGAACATGGTGTCAAAACCTCCTACTTAAACTGCAGGGTTGGCTTTCCCTTTTGTTTTCTTATATTAAAAATCAGTTCTGCTACAAAAAAAGTTTATTAAAAAACTGCTGAAAAAAAAAAGAGATATAGATGAGCCATTGGAAGTGTTTTATTTATTGCCACAGTACTCCACAGTACTCTAAGCAACAACAAACCAAAACCAGCAACTGGCTGATCTTAAGCTTTGTGAGGGTATGCCTATGCGCATCTGATGAAGTTTAGATTCACAGTGAGTTCTATGCCTGTTTAGCTAAGGAAGAATATTGGTAAGATTCCTGTTGTCTCCATACCACCCTTTTGCCTTACCTGTTCTTTGATGAAATGCAGAACAACTTTGACATTTGCCAACCTTGGGAAAGATAGCTAAGTTGCCTTACATATCTTGGGGAAAAGAAAGAACTAGGCAATTTTTATGGTGCAGCACATCTTCATCAATTGTAGAGATGTAGATCCAGAAAAGCTATGCTTAAGGGTCTGTATATATTACATGGACTGTTTATGGCTTTTGCTAGTCCTGCATTTTCCCTGCATCTCACCGATACACGAGAGGTCTGGCTAAGATTCTATGAATGCAATCTGCACTAGTTGTTAGTTTGTTATACTCCAGCTTTACATGGTACTGTTTATAGTAGTACATATGTGCAATGAATGGTGGTATTATATACAAAATCCCTTCTGAAAGAAGGATACTATATAAATAAGCATACCATATCTACATGAACATTCATATTACCACTGTTGAAATGGAATGGGATGAAAAAAAGAAGAGTACACATCTGAAAGAAGAAAGACATTACTAAGATTAATGAAGCAGTTGATATTTCTTCATTATCACCACTGTGTCATTTGATTAATACTTATTATTCACTGAGACAAAAAAGACTGAATATACCTTTGTAGCTTCAATACTCTATGAGCAGACACTACAACATAACATTTCTATTACTGTTCTTCCTTTCATTCTTGTATGTCCACCAGAGGATGTCTTCAACTAACATATACCGAGCAAGTACTATTTTTATAAAAGTGCTAAGATGACTTATATTTGTTTATATTTTTTCCTTAAGAATTTATCTGAACCTTACTGAGGTGACTATAAGTACAAGAAAAAAAAAAAAGTTTCATTAATGTACCCAGAAAAGCTGAACAGTTTGATTTCCATCCATCATCGAGACCAAATCCTTGAGACCTCAAGGCACACATCACTTATTTTAGGAATCCTTGCTGAGCTTTTTTTGACTTTGACTGTTAAAGTAATATGAACTGGGTTACTGTAAACTTTACTTGCTGCCTTTTGCCATGAGTCATTCCACCAATTACAGTATTCCTATACCTTATAACTTTATCAGTAGGACTGTATGGAAACCAATATTATAAATGTCAAACAAATTTTACAAATCCTAAAGTAGTTCAAATAAAAAAGAACACCAGAATTCTCTTTTTTAACAACAACAACAAAAAAGTGTTCTGAAGTGATAGATTATTCTCATGTCCTCATATTCATCCAGCATTCTAATTTACTACTGGATTATTGATCAATTCCAATATTTCTAGTCTATATTAAATGTGGAATCTAAGAGAAGTCTTCAGGGGAAGATGAGGCAGTTTCTCTGAAACGTCTTCAAACAAAATAGGGTTCACACTATGGTGGTGAGATTAGATTGGAACAGAGAAATACTTCCACAATTTCCTGTCATATTTGATTTTTGCCTCAGGTGAGCAAAATAAGAATTGCATACTAAAATTAAATTGGAGTTAAATTTAATTTTGTCCTATATCTAACATAAGAAAGAAAATTTGGCAGGATATATTCAAATTTTTAAAATGCTATCAAGGCAAATGAAGGTAGGTAAGATAATTTCTGAAATTCATATTTAAGTAAAACCCATATTGCTGAAGTGGCAAAACTGAGAGATGAAACTTTATGGTTTGTCTTCTGGGGAACGATCTTCCAATATATATAAAGCACAAATTTAAATAGACACTTAACTTGGGATGTTATGCAAGTTACTTCTCATATATTAAATGTAATAAAACTTATAGAAGTTCCCAAAAGGAGGAGTTTGATTTAATGTAAGAATAACTTTTATTTTGGGTAATTTAAAGGATATGAAATTAACATAACTTTATCCTAGAAAGTTGTGTATGTAGGACTTCTTATACTAGGCTAATTCAACTGGTAACAGTAACATTTTAAATAGAAGGTATTTTAAATAACTATTTACGGCTTCAGAGGAGCAGCTGAAACTTACTACCCCAACAGAAAACAAATTTTTTAAACACTTCTCAGAACAGGTGGCTAATCAATGCCGCACATAATGACTGCTGTCTTATTAACAAAGGGCTTTACCTCTTCAGGAGAGGTTTTGAGGATCAACACAGAGGTAGAAGGTGCTTCAAAACTCTGAATGCCTAAGTTCCACAGTGTTTGAGATCTCCTCTAACACTTACTCCAGAGTAAAAAGCTTAAGGCGCACAAGAGGCTAAAAAATCTTTGTATGAATATCCTGGCAGAATGTCAGTCTCCAAACCAGGATAATACATAGCAAGTTGGATACCCCTAGTTTCTCACCATAAGGTGCTTCGGTGGAGCTCTACATCACTTGTATCTGTTAGAACAGATTCTAGGGCAGTGATCTGGGAGAAGCCTAGAGACACAAGCTCAAAGGCTGCACCTCTTATCACCAGACCAAAATTAAATGGATGTTGCCCTAGAGGCCAGTGATACTATTTCACGTGGCAGCATTTTGGACCACTGCTGCAGCTAGCTCATTCATGGCACCAAAGAGCCAGCAGGAAAAAAACCCAAGGCAGCAGACTGCTCTGAGGATTTTGCTCCTTTGACTCTACTGTCAGAGCTTGCCAGAGGCAGGACCAGTGCCTGAAAAACAATCAGTATAGACAAAATATCTGACCAAGTGGAAGTTTTCTCATGTACCATATTCATGGAAATGAACATAGTTTGCATACACAAATGAAGACACACATTTAAAAGAAATGCTATGGTGTTGTCTGACATAGGAGGAAGACACAGCAATACTGTATAAATTTTAGAATATTGTATGAATATTTAAAATGTCATTTAGAATGTTGTATGAATATTTAGAATGTCATAAATGTGATAGAATCTGAGAATTTGATTGCAATAATAATGGATAACTCAATATTAATTTTAATTCTGGTATTGATAGAAATGTGACTTACGTGGGAAGTATAGTAAATACCATGACAAGGCTAAGTTTTCACTGAGGCAAAAATGGAAGGTCATGATTAACATGCTTAACAGAACAAGTTATCCCATTAATGCACCTGATGCTCCATCCTCATCACAGTGGTAGCACATTAACATAAAATAAAATTGCTGAAAAAATATTCTCTAACATTAGAATTAAACTAATATCCAAGAAGAAAAAAGAAATAATGCTTTGCAATATAACTTCTCAGATATTTGTGATATTTGACTCCTACTGCACAACTTTGCTGCTGAATTTTTCCTAAGGAGAGCACAGACACTGTAAAAGCAAACACTGGTTTTATTAAGGGGAATTCTTTGCATCTTTTGAGTGAAGTGGTATTAGTGATACTGGTATTAGTGTACAGGATAAATTAGATATAGATTTTTAAAATATCTAAGATATGAGTCCTATTTTTTTTTTCACAGTAAGAGGTATTGTCATAGTGGATGAGCCCAAATTTTTTCATACAACTACAAACAATTTATTTAAGTAATGTACACAGAAGTCGAATGCTTTGTGTATTTGTCTCAGTGATACAAAACGGTGCTGCACATTGGACTATAGCTTACTAATTGATTGGATAGCCTTTTTCAGAAAAGTCTCTCAGGAGATTTCCTCAGGTTTTAGTAATTCAGGTTTCAAATTCAGGTCAGTAAGACTTCAGTGAAGTTGCGGGAATTGCCTCAAGATTTAAACTGGTTTACTATTTTGTTATTAAGATTAATATGCCCTGAAGTAGAATGGTAGATTTCAGGGAAATATGGTCAAATGAAATTAATTTGTGGGTCGCTACATGCAACTTTTGTGGTTCAATCACTCTTTCTCAGCAACTACCAAGGACCTCTTTTTAAAAACCTGAAAAGGATTAAATGGGAGTGTGACCCAGTCTTACAACAGTGAGTACAATAAAACTAAACTCAAAATGATTTGCTGAATAAATACCTTTCACTATTCCTCCCTGTAAGGACTGTTTCAGTGCAGCTTTTGTGAAAGCAGAATTGTAATCGAGAGCTGCATACTGGAAACTATTGCAAACTATGCCAATGTCAGTACTGGAAAGAAGTGAAACATACAAAGCTAAAAGCATAAATAGAAAACCTCCACATGAAAATAAAATGTCAAAATTGGCACTAAATGTAATCAAAGGATGTTTTGGAAGGTAGTAGCAGGGCCATTAGAGAAGATTTTTGACTGTCTGAGCCTGGATTGTTAGAGGCACAAGATCAATGTAAGAAATGAAATTTTAAAATAAACACAGCCTGAATTTTGCGAACAAATCCCATCCACATATCTGAAAGGAGTTTACAGTATATAACAGAACTTGCAGTGTAAAGAGAATAAAACTATATGGAAGGCAGAAAAGGATGAAAGGGAAAAAAGCATTTAACTTGGGATTCTTTCTTTATAGGGCCTTTTACAGACATTGTGTGACATAACAAAGAGAAATAAGATGATCAGAATAAAATAGAACTTTCAAGAGAAAAACATGTCAAGAGAGATAGAAAAAGAAAAAGAAAACACTCTAAAGAAGATGGGCATACATATGAAAAGACCACTACCCAAATGCAGAATTAAAAAAAAAGAAAATGAAACACAAGCATTTAATCTTGTAGATCAACTGGCACATTGCTTCAAGATACTGCTTCTTACAAAGTGCTGCTAGAGCAGAAGAACCTTCTCCATTTAAAAAATTAATTTCTGAGTTCTGAGAACAATTTGGCAGTGATTATGTCTGACATTGCACTGTTGATTTGATGTCTTTTGTCTCAGTACTCAGTACTTTGGCTGGGTAACTGGATGCATAATGGATAACCACTTGCATAACTAAAATCTAAACTCTAAACCCTTTTTAATACAAAAAAGCCTTAAAGCATTTGACTTACCTATGAGAACAGAACTCCCTGGACTGATGGCAATTTTTGTTCCTGAAGGAGAGGTCAAAACTGAATGAATGCTGGTCCCAGCACTGGAAAGCACTGCTGTCAGCTCTTCTAAATAAGGAAGAGGTGTTGGAGGCTCTGGCAACAGATTGGGAGACTGAAGTCACAATCCATCCTACAGCTGAAAACATACCAAGGACATATAAAATCCCAACCACTAGCTATTGCTGCATAATTTACCATGCTGCAATATTGCCATTTCAGAGCAACTTTAGGCAACTACTAAAGGTGAGCTTGGCAGTCAGTGGAAAACCTTTTAGCGTCTACTACAATGTGGATCAAGACCTGATTAAATACAGTTATAGCCTTGCCGAATCCTGTAGTATCCTTAGGCAGCGATCCAAATGTCTAAGAGTTCAGAGTTCAAGAGGATCAGTCTATGCCTATAACTGCATGATACAGTTCTTTACTAACCATAATGCTACTTTAAAAATTGACAGTATTGCCTACCATACCCAATTCTGTTTGTTATGGAAATGATGGAATACATAACTTGAGTGAATGGTGAATGGTAAGATTTCTATCATTGATCTCATTCAGCATCATAAGCAGGATGTTTTTCATTTTTATTCTTAAGGAAGAAACTCTTTACTGTGAAGGTGGTGAGCCTGTGACCTAGGCTGTACAGAGGAGATGTGGCTGCCTCATTCCCTGAAGATGCTCAGGACCAGGGCTTTGAATAACCTGGTCTGGTGGGAAGTGTCCCTGCCCAGGGCATAGGGTTTAAAATAGATGACCTTTAAGATTCCAACCCAAACCATTCTATGATTCTGTGATCCTATGAACTGTTTCTTTCCATCAAGAAACTAAAAATGTGAATTGCCTACACATATAAAGAGCTTGTATAACACAGTATCTTTCCATCTGTAGGAATGAAGCCATTTATAAAGACTAGAAAATGATTTAGAAATCATGGTGTGAGATGTTTTAATTGGTTGAAATACAGCTGATTGGTTTTTTTATATATTTTTAGGCTGAGTTTCTAGAGACATTTGTATTTCAAAAGGGAGTCACATAGACATTCATAAAGGGGTTTATCCTTGTAAGAGTGAGAAATCTCACTTTACAATTTCCTCTGGAAGCTGCTTCATCCAGGGAACCTGTGCTCATCCTAGTCATGAGAGGTGAGAACTGTAATGGCTACTTTAATGCTGTTGCACCAATTACAAGGACTACGTTGCAAAATTTGACACTTCACTCTAAAATGTACAGATGCACTTCATCCATCTGCCAAGCATGAAGAAATCATAGATGAGTTACTAGGAAGGAAACCCTTCTCTCATACATCTAGTCACCACTAGGTAGCTCTGTCACCCATATTTCACAGCTAAGATTTTCTTCTTATGTCACCCAGCTGGGCATTCTTTCTGTTGTTCAGAAACCCAAGAAAAATTAAAATTCACCTTTTACTGAACTTGAGAAATTATTTTTACACGTTTATGCACTGGTTGGGTGTGAAACAGGTCAGAGTGACACAGCCAAGGCTTTTCATCGGAAGCAGAAAAAGATTCATTCTCATTTCAGGAGGGCCATGTTAAAAACTGGTTTATAAATGCTTTTCTTAGCTACTAAGACTGATACTGAATATCTGGGAGGTGCAATCACTGTACTCAGACGTTTTTCTTCTTATCTGTCTTCCTTTTGCCACTGTCTTGTTTCAGGTGGTATTGCTTGGAGAAAAAAATTCAGGCCTAGAACAGGCCATTTCAATTCTACATCTTCTAATCAGTTATGCTGGCTAGGTTTTCCAGTAGCCTTATTACAGTTGCTGCAAGTGCAAAATACTTACCGAGAACCAATAGTTGTGAGCTTTCAGTTACCTCCCCATGAAGATTGGCTGCTTTGCAGGAGTATAGTCCCTGATCCGACAAAGAAACATTTGCAATTAGCAGCAACCCATCATGCAGATGGTGAGATGAGGACAGCTTGTCTTTGTTCTTAAACCATGTAACTGCTGCTTCAGGAACACCTGGAAAAACATTGACAAAGAACAGTTAAACAAGATTTTAATACAACTTCCAAGTGACATTTTGAATTTCAGATGTGCTCAGTCAACCCTTTCCCATTGCCTGACTAGATCCCTCTGAGATGGAGCACAAGAGTTAAAACAAAATTGAACTCTTCTCTTTTACCGGAAGTCATGGAAGTGTAAGTGAACTCTGAATTCATCTCTCTTAAAAGCAAGCCCAGTACCCTGTCTCTGGAAGAAGCCATAAGCTTGTGCTGCTCCTGGCCTCCCACTAGTTCCAGAAAAACAGCTCTCTGAATGGCTTCTCTGTTAGAAGCCATTAATGGTTTTATCTTCTATTCATTCACCTTACCTTCCCTGTGAAAATTTGCTAGCAACTGGCATTTACATCTTCAAAAAAAATGTTTCACTGGTTTTTCCAGGAGCCTTGAGTCAACAGATTGTTACAGATTCATAATCCATTATAAATGCCTCCTTTTGTGTGCTTGGATCTGAGGCCCAGCTATCTCTGTGTGGTACCCTCTAATAGTAATGGGTTCATATGTGCAGCTGGCAAGACCTCTATTCTTGCAAAAGATAGTCTTTCCTTAGCACAAGGATTTCCACATCCATTCAAATGCATACAAGATTAGGTAATTTAGTATTACCAACTAGTAAATGATTTATGTGAAATGGTACTGGAATTCTCAATACATGGGGCAGACACATGGAGCTGTGCCTGGAACCATAGCTGTAAAGAATCACTCACCCTAGTAACTGCTGTAATGCCTGCTCTCCTATCTATGGTCCCCTCTGTATGGGTTTGCACTCTTTCCAAACGAAAATGAAGTTTCTTTGTGTTTACTTCACACCTGTTTGCATTCAGAGTGACTGTTTGATTGCAGATGCCTTGCTAAGTATGTGCAGATGAGAGTGGGAAAGGCAGATTCTTCTTCTTCCTCCACATCAAAGTTTTGTGTTTTTTTCTCCATCTCTCCCAGAGTCACCTGGTAACTTTGCCAAGACATCTGGAAGGAGTTTAGCCTGTGATTTTAGCAGGTCAGAAAGCTGACCCAACCTGGGTCATTCTGTGATTCTGTGATTCTGTGTAAGGGCAGAGGATGTACGAAGTAGGCTTTAAAAGACCTTTTCTCACCTTTGTGCAATAGTAAACAGCATGTGCTAATCTGGACCCTTCATGGCATACCCAGGGAACTAGTAATACTTGTCTACAATGTCATTTTCCAAAGGCTTGCCCTTGCTTTGTTGCTACAACTCACCTTTTTGAAAACGATGCGCTGTTGGCCTGTTTATGACACCCTCACCCCAACCCTGGCCTATAAAGATAGGACCACTGCACAGCTCGCCATCTGCTTGCTTATTGACCAATGTGGCATGGGTGGGCTCATCATCACTTAAAACCTCACTCTGATTTTTTTCAGAGCATCTAGACAAAGTCCTCAAGCTAGCTCAGACAACCACTGGATGGCAAATAACCCCAGCTCTTGAGTTTATTCAAGCCTATGTGCATATTGTGTTTTCATAGCAGGGAAAAGAAGTTCAAGAGTTGAGTTCTGAAGATCAAAATAGACAAAATGAAGACTCTTCCATTTCTTCAGTCCCCAAAATGAGAAAACACTTGTATGCCAGCGCCTGTCCTCTCAATACAACTCTAGTAAAATCTCTCTTGTAGTCTAAGCTACTTAAGAGTGCATAGGTTTTCACATGATGTCTGCTGCTGAACTTAGGCATCGAAGTGTTAAGAAATGTGCCTCAGAAATAAATAATGACAAAATTCTCTTTATTTTGAAGACTAAAATTGGGTCGATCTTTCAAGTATTTATTGAAAAATAAAGGAAGATAAGTACAAATAGTTGGACTAGAGAAAAGGATGAGGACTACTGATAAGGGTAAAGAAAAAGGGAAAGGGAAAATGAGGATTCCATGTGAACACAGTTCACAAGATCAGGGATTTGAATAAAATAAAAAATTTAATACAGACACAAACAAAACTAATTCAGTTCTAGCAGACAGCTGGTCTGTTAATATTAGCCCAAAAATGCAGATTCCTCTTGAATACACTTCACTAGCAGACACAATGAAGACTTAAAATATCTTAATGTTGTGGTACTACTATAAAGTCTAGTAGTAGTGCAGTGTCTCTACACAATGTCCAGCAGTTCCTCAAAACTTTACTGACTGCTCCTCTACAGAGTGTGTTCTTCCTCTGCCTTTAACATAAAGTATCACCACTAACAAGAGATTGTTTGAAACTAACCTATACTACTGTTCCTATAGCTTAGTTTAGCAGCATACCCCAGTGAGAAACAACTTCATTTTCCTCTATGCTTCCACATATAGTGACACATATAAACCTCAAGATAGGAATAAGAAGACTGGTACACAGATGAGGAAATACATCATTGCACAGCACCACTGCAAGCAGTAGCAAGAGCATTTAAATTAATTTTGTTGGATAATGGTGAAGGATTGAGGACAGAGTGAATTGTCATCCAAGTCTATTTTTCTCCATTGAAGATACATTGTCCATGTTGCCAACACAAAAATGCTACCTGCAATATGGCAGTGTGCTCATGTACATGCTCGTCAAGATAATTTTGCTAAACCAGGAACTTTTAGGGAAAGGAAGTGCAGCAATACAAGGATCTTGGTGACTTGTTTCTAATGCCACAACTTTTGTGAAATAGTGACTTGCATGTCAGAATCTGGTGTAGTTCATGAATAAAAACTGTCACAAAGCAAGGTAAGAACTAGAAAAATATAATCTTCAGCATATAGATGAAATAACAAAAAAAATTAGTATTTAGGAGAGTTGAACAAGCTTCACACTGAAATATCAGAGAGTGAAGGATTTACAGTGCAGAATGGTAATCTATTTTGAGTTATTCTTACAAACCTCTTCTAAATCAACAGTGACTAATGATACATGACACTTTGCAGGTTAGTGCCTCTATTAGCNATGAATAAAAACTGTCACAAAGCAAGGTAAGAACTAGAAAAATATAATCTTCAGCATATAGATGAAATAACAAAAAAAATTAGTATTTAGGAGAGTTGAACAAGCTTCACACTGAAATATCAGAGAGTGAAGGATTTACAGTGCAGAATGGTAATCTATTTTGAGTTATTCTTACAAACCTCTTCTAAATCAACAGTGACTAATGATACATGACACTTTGCAGGTTAGTGCCTCTATTAGCATTCTTGTGGCCTGAAGGGTACCATGGAGGGAAGGCCTAAGAACTGCATTTTTAAAACTGGTTCCTCCTTTCATGTCTAATGGTATTTTCAATAGCAGTTTGGATTGATTGAAGCTTCCAAGTGAATACTTGTGCAGCTCAACTGCTGAAGTCAACAGAAGTCAGCAAAAAGTTTCCGAATGACAGAGATGTGACATGTGACTCAAATTGTTCTCACATCCCATCTGGAAGTAAAACTGCCCACAGCAATGAAATTACCCATGGCAGAAATGCTGCTGGCTTTCTGAATCTCATAGAAAATCTCCAGCTGGAAGTCACAGACATCTACAAGGCTCCTGAGTAACTTCTGGATCTCCATTGGGATTAGTTCTAGAGAAGTCTAGGAATCACCAAAATCACCAAACTACATAGACAAAATAGCAAAGTTATGTCAAGTAAAATAAGGCTGAAATCCACATCATACTGTGTGCCTCTAACAGGGATGCCTTTCATATTGTCTAGGATTGATTTTCTTAAGTAATTAGTCTTTTCTAGTTGATGAAAGGAGGACCATTTCTTCACTAAGAATTAATGGGAGCAATGAAGTTTGCCTGACACCCAGGAAAATCTGGCGGTTTTATTGAGCTGCACCAGGAGTCCCCAGTTTAGCAAAGAATCCTATAGAAATTTATAACCAAGTAATTTCTCACCTGCGACCTGGCAGCTAATGGTAACATTGGCTCTCAGGATTGTTTTTACTGTACTTCCAATATCAATAGTGACAGCAGGCAGTTCAGTATTGATCACAGTAGCTCTTGATGCCTTTATCAGTGGCTTTCCTGCATAAAAGAAGCATCATAGTTATTCAGACCACACACACCGCACTCGCATAGGGTAGATGACTTGGGACACTCTGTGTGAAAGTACCTATGCCAGACAGGTGGATAAGAAAAAATTCTGGACTATGAAGCCACTGCTCTTTACAATATACAATATCACCAAATTCCATGGGAAAAGCTCTCAGAAGTATGAGAAAGTATGGTTACAGCAGAAGTAGAATCAAATTAAAACCATGTGGGACACACAAGAGGACCAGTTGAATCAATAAATACCAGTACAATTGGAACTGCAGAGAGAGGTTTAACTAGTAGTGCAACCAAAATATCACCCTCTGACAAAAGCCAAACAATAGCTACAGGCACATTAATAGTGCAGGAAGTTTAGAGAAGCACGCTGTTTCTATACATTGATCACTTTTTCTTTAACCTACAGTGGAAACAGTGGGATTGGGAAGACCAGACATAACAAGAAACTTCTATCATAATGGCCAGCCTATGAAGATGGGGGATATGCACTACAGTCTGTCAGATGACCTGTTTTATTTCACCTAAAGTCTGCAGTAATGGTGTTACACATTAACATTATCTCTATAAAGATGCCTGCTTTCCCTGAAATAAATTTCTCAAATTGTTTTCACAGGCTGTGGACATCAGTGACAGTGAGTGAGTGGGTCAAGGTGCTCCTCTGTGTGGCATCAGCTATGGAGTTATCCACAGAGGCTTGAGGAGTCTTCTGCAACTTCTTTTGTAGGGACACTGTAAAGTCATGCCTACATGATGCAAAACACTTCAGAGATATTCTGGTTTAGCTCTGAGAGGGGGAATAAATCAGTAGAGTTGGGTTAAAGCAGCCTCCTTTCCCAATCAAGATGCTCTGCAGGCTGGAGAGGACAGAACATGACAACACTTTAAATATTAGGGGGCTTGGGTGTTTCCAGCTCCAGATTTTCAAATTGTTTTCAAATTAATATATTTTAAAAAAATGCATAAATACATATTTTTGCTCTTAAATAAAGATCCCAGCTGGACCTGTGCCTCCAGAAGCTGCGGGTTTGGGCTGCTATCTACCATTGGTTTCATTTGTGGTTAATCTGGACATGATTAAGGAAAACAAGATAGAGGTGACAAAAAGCATTTGGTTTTACTACCCTCATGGATAGTCCTGAAAAATTAATTCAGACCTAATTATAAATTGAGCCATATAGTTACATTTCCAATGCTTTTAAAAGGTGTGTTTTGTCTCTACTCCCTGCCTTGGAATTTGTGACATATCAGCTTGGGTTTTGGTTTTTTTTTAATTTTTATTTTTGTCCTTTTAATGCCGAAGAAAAGCAAAGTAAATACTACATTTTATTGTCAAATTATCACCAAAAACTTCAATGCTTTCTGGTTAAACTTAAAGAAAACAAAGAAAGAAAAATTCTTCAGCTACCCATCAGCCATTTTATTTCCTGATTGGTTTCCACTATTTTATCAAAAGATTAAAAATCTCTTAGCCATTTGACTCATAAATGAGTAGAAAACCATTGAATAATTCGGAAGCATAGTCCACTGACTTTTTTTTTCCATATGTGTTATACTAATCAGAAAATTCTTTAATGAAGTATGTTTTCAGTTCCATTCCCGATCCCTCAAAAAATGCCTCAACTTTCCAGTTTTAATGGAGATAGCCCTTCTATTAGTCCAGAAAGGCTGTTGCTTTATTCCAAAACTGGGATGCAGAGTCAAGTTGTATAACCTAGAAAGTTTAAACTACAGCCTTGATTAATTGATTATAATAAGAAAGCTAATACCTATCCTGTGCCACATGTATACCTCTAGCACTATTTATTTTCTATAATTTCATGCAAAATTGCAACTGTCTCCACAAATTATGTTGCACAAAGAATATGGCTTTTAAACTCAATGAAGCAATATTGACAAAAATTGCAATTTTGACTGATGACTTCTTAACCTCATGGTCAACTTCTTGCTGATGCAGCGCAAGAGGTTTATTGTGGTGTTGCTTCTTATAACACATTATAGTTTCTTAAGAGCACCACTGCCCTGCTACTCAGGATTCAGCAAAGATACTTCTGATCTGAAATAGTGCGAAAAAAGAATCTGTCTTTTTTTTTCCCTAACACATAATAGGTAACTCTGATGCATGTCTTCCTTTTATGCTGGGGGATTTGGTTCTTCCCCTTCTAGGGGACAGACAAAGTCACTCTCTGGTCTGTTTACTGGCTGTCACAGTTTCTTCATGCTTGTTTTACTTGAAATTTTCTCTGTTGTAAAAAACTCAGACTTATCAAGAGCTAATCAGACGTGGATACACTGGCATCTTGTGGTAACTGCTCACATGCTGAAGCAGTGAAATATCAAGGTTTGGAAAATTAATAAGCTTTCTAGCATTCTTAATGTATTTCTTTTCGCTTTTGTGACAAATAATATCCTCCTTCTCTAAGATATCCTCCTTCTCTAAGACCTCTCTACCTCATCACAGTCTTAGCTGACTCTTTTGTCCCTTCATCTTATTCAACAGCTCTTTATTTATGTTTGCTGCCTTGTTTTTCTACTATTCCTGATGTGGTTGTGAGTATACTGACATTGCCTCCCAACAAACTTTGAAGAAGCTGGATTCATGAGTTACCTTCCATTTTCTTTGGCTTCTATTTATGAGATATTTTCTTAAATGGAATTCTAAACTAACAAAGGATATTTAGTCTTCTTTGAACTCAACTGTTACTTGAGAAATATAAACATAGAAGTTATTTTTTGTGAACCTCTGCCACCAACTGAAACAGCATCAGCTATTCTTGTGCCACAATTGATTGAAAACAGTATGAACTTGATCTGGTATTTTTCAGGTTTGCCTAACATACATCCAAGTAAGTCCTTCCATGAGTCTGCTGTACTTCAAGGGATCAGCAATAACTTTAAAATGAAGCATACAAGTTGGAAGTGTTGGGATGCACTTTCAATGTATGTTGCAAATAACTAGGATGAGCACTGTCTTGAGAGCAAATCACATGCAGCAAGTGAGAGAAAAGGTTGATCTTTTGCAGATATCTACAAATGTTTCAAATCCTTTGTGAAAGCTGGACTGTGACTCAGGGTTTTTCAGAATACACAAACAGTGTTTTCACTATTTTGCCTGGCCTGACCCACCTTGCCTACCCAGCTATTACAGCTATCCAGTTCCCTCCTGAACCACATGTATGACAGGGACCATCTTGCAGTCACAGAGAGTAAACTGTTACCTGCTAGAGTGACAGCAATGGAGACAGTGTCGGACCCCAGGGCATTGGATGCATTGCAAGCATAGAAACCCACATCAGCTTCCACTGGTGCTAGAATCTGCAAGGAGTCATCGGCCTGAAGTAATATCCTGGAGAAAAGCAGAAAGAAAGATGTAATTGTCTCCGAGTTTGTGCAAGCATTTACTGAGATTTTTTTCAGGTTCAGGGTTTGTCTGTTTGTTTTGTTGTTTTTACAGTGCAGGCCTTCAGGTTAGATTTAAAAATCTATTAAGAAATTTGAAGTTTTATATTGAGACAGAAAATTTTTATCTCATTCCCAGTTCTTCTGCTGTTGTTCTGTGTATCAGAGAAAGATTGCTCAGTACTTAGGATGTCTGCCCATGGTTTGTGGAAAGTCCTCTGCTGTGTCACTTCCTGCATGATGCTGAAAGAGATGCCTAGCAACTCTTTCTCCCAGTTGCACGAAGCAGGAGTAACAGTAGTAAAGAAGTAAAGAAAAAAACAAATTATCACGACAGAAGAATCACAAAGCTTTCTGAATCTAGTCATAAAGGTAAGTCAATTTTCTATTGTTGAGATTCTTGTAGAAACTCAGCAATCTTGCTGCTCCCCCAGCAGTCATAGGACATAGAGGAATACTCAGCTCTTCCTCATGTGCAACCATTGATTTCCACTGCCAGTAAAAGGAGCCCACTGTGATCTCAGTGTACTGCCCATGTTCAAATGGGAAGAGTAAGGCCATGTGAACTGACCCTCTTATGAACTGTTGGTTCTCATAGTCTGCTTTTCCAGTGGTAGAACTCCATGAGGTCCTGATGTGTACCCATTTAAGTAAAAATTTAGTCTCTTTTCAGTGCTTATGTTCCCTTATGTTCTCATCAGCTTTCAGAAGCTGTTGTGTGAGGCTATAGGTGAGGCTATAATTGATCTGAGTAAGAGTGAAAGTAGGGGAGGGAATGCCTGAAAAACACATGCATGGGTCCTAGAACTGATGAGTTTCTTTTCACTCCCACCCCTGCAATGGAAACTGTTGCCTTATGGACCAAAAAGCAGCAGATAATTGATCTTGCACAGCGCTGTAGATCTCTAAAGCAAATGAGACTGGGGTCACCCATGAAAATCTATTCCAGAAAAAAAAATCTGAGTTAAATTGGTTTTTTTGACCCTTTTTGAATAATAATAATTACTAATAAAATCAAAAAGCTGTCTTCCGTGAATCAAGTTTTGCAACTGCAAAAAATGCTTACTTGCAAAGCAAAGAGTAAACATTTTAAAATTAAATATTTGCCTACACAGCAAAGGGCCTCCTATGGTTGAAAGAATTCCCCCTCCAACCTCACCTTTCTAGGATCTTTTATTTCTAACCAATTAGTCACACACAAGGCAAACTAATAGCCATCTCTAACACAGAATCATAGAATCATAGAATAGTTTGGGTTGGAAGGGACCTTAAAGATCATCGAGTTCCAACCCCCCTGCCATAGGCAGGGACACCTCCCACTAGACCAGGCTG
>VZTY01018414.1:83364-99069 GCA_013400935.1 Turnix velox
GGGATTGCTTCGACCCAGGTGCAGAACCTTGCACTTGGCCTTGTTGAACTTCATGAGGTTGGCTTGGGCCCACCTCTCAAGCCTGTAGAGGTCCCTCTGGATGGCATCCCTTCCTTCAGGTGTATCAACTGGACCACACAGCTTGGTGTCATCTGCAAATTTGCTGAATATGCACTCGATCCCACTGTCCATATCTCCTATGAAGATGTTAAATAGCACTGGTCCCAGTACTGATCCTTGGGGAACACCACCCGTCACTGGTTTCCACTTGGACAATGAGCAGCAACTAATAATTTTCTTATAAGACTAGTATTAGCAAGCATTACTATCTCAAACACAATTTTTTCAGTTCAATTCTGATTGGATCAGTCTCTACAAAGAATTCATTAAAGCTTCAGAACTTACCCCAGATTTTACTGGCATATAACTCTTGAAAGTTTTGTGTTTGCTAACTGCATGTGTCTTAAGGTAGAGTGGGAGTTGATCAGTCAGTCCTCAGTCAGACTATTCCTTAGAGCCCCCTGAAAACGTTTTTTAGAAATGTTTCTTTCACATCCAGGCTGAGGAAAGAGCTTGCTTAATATTTCACCTTGTAAACAGAAAGATTGTAGTATGTTTGTTGTGAATGAATTATGCTGATACAAATCTCGGTCAGTTTAAGTCACTTCAAGACTCAGCACAAATGTTTTCAGAAATAAATATGTACATGCATTTGAGAAAAAAGTAAAATCCAATGCAAGTTTTTTTCAATTCAAGTTTTAATGTTCTTCTTCATAAACAAAATTAATGTCTTCTTCTTTTCAATAATTCTTTCTGTTACTTGTGTGCCACAGTTTTGCATAGCTGCTTTTCCCAATTTATGTAGAATGATTTTAGCTGGATTCCCTATTTGCTCATAGATTCCTGTTTTTGTTAGGTTTTAAGTTGCTTGTCAGTAGTGAAAAAAGTACCTGCTGCAGCAACTTTTTTTCTGTCCTGTAGCAATTTTTTTTCTGTCAGCAGCATGCCTTCAGATTCTCATTGGACTTTAAGCAATAGAGCTTAATGAGTCTCTAAGACCAAAAAGTATTTTACAGGACTTATATAGGTGAATAATTCAGATGGCACCTTGCAAACACCTAAATCTCTATCACTTTCTTGTTTATATTCCACTTCATGCCCATGAGTAAAATCTGTTTCTGTTTTAGAAAAGTTATCAAGTACCAACAGGTTTCCAGTTACGGAAATTACAGCATACTTGAAAGGCTTACCAGATAATGCATAAATCCCTCAAGGATTTTTCACTTTTAAAATTGATTGCAAGGGAAGTTAATCAGAATTTTCTTTAAAATAAAACTTTTCCCATCATTTACAAAAATCTCAAGGCTTTGGTATAGATACTTATATGCTATGAAACTGCACTCAGAACCCATGCTGATAATCAATCTGACCTTAGGACAGAGTATTTACAAGTGCCCTCAGGCTGAATATGTAGATTCACATCAAGGATCTTTGGGTGGCACAGCTCCTGGAAGGAAGCAATGTGAACAGAGCCAGTCCTTGTTACGTTACTGGTCCAGACAAAATCCATGCTCAAAATGCATGAAAGTGTCTTTAATCTCAGTATTAGGTAATGAACAATACAGATAGCTATCAGCCAACTTTAGGCCAGCAGCTTACACTCTAAAAATCATGATACAAACCAGACACAACTGGAACAAAACTGGAATCTTTGTATACTCATTAGGGCATGAGCTGAGGGATTTCAACACAAATCCTTAAACTCCTTCACCATGAGATTGTAATTACCTAGTTTGGGAGGGACATTTCAGATCATCAAAAGAATCTCTCTCTGATACTGGTACAGGAAGGCCCATCTATATTAATTTTCTTGTTCATATTAAGAACTTTCCAGTTAACTTTCCATATGAAGCTTTCCAGTGGGCTGGAAAGCTGTATTCTTAATTCAGTGGCTGGCAAAGTATGAAGAAGAGCTGCAGAGCTGCAAGCACAACATACACCATGGAGTTTACAGCAGTACCCTGTGGGACTGCTTACGCAGCAGCTTACATTTATGCAGCTGATTGGCAGCCAGCAAGAGCATCCTGAGCCAAAATCAGAATAGCGATGTCAAGAACCCATCAAAAAACATCTACAAGTAAGTTTTTATATACACCATGATTTCTAAACTTCCATTAAGACCAAAATTACAGACGCTAAGTATCTTTGAATCCCAAAAAACTGCTCATTTCCTTTCTACTCATCAATCTAGAGGAACTGTAAAAAAGAATTATCAATTAATAATGCTACTAACTGATAAATAAACTGCCCTTCCCTAAGTCTTTCCCATTGAAATGTTAAGCACACACAGCTTCTTGATAATTCAAAAACACAACAAGCATTTAATCCTATAAAAACTATAGAAAATTCAAAGACTTTGTAACATGAAAAGAAAAATAAATCCAAACTAAAATTTTGGAAATTGAAAGACTGTCTTATTGTCAGTTAAATGTGCCTGTTGCTAGACAATTGTGTGAAGTAAACCCTTCTTACTCCAAGTGTAGAGAAAATCCCCCCAACAGGATGTAACCATTGGCCATGAAACTTTTGGGGATAATGAAGATATTTTCACAGGAATATGACCAAAGCCAAATAAAGATACAATAGGCCAAAGTCTTGATTAAGACTACATGTGTCTTACCCCTGTAAAAGTTACACTTTTTCCCGCAAAACCTAACATGCTTAAATCCAGTAAATTGAGTACATTAAAGGAAACAGTAGTTTTGGAGTGATTCAGTTGGCAAAGTGAAAAAGCAGCTAATAAACTAATTGTTTAACCATGCAAAAGGAGCAATTGTACCTAAATGAGGACTTTACTGGATGATTCACAGGCTCTACACTGGAAACTTTACTTGACTCCATCTTTTCCCATTTCCCCATAAAAATTTATGACTAAATTCAAGTCTCTTTACCGAGTTCAGTATCTTGTGCAGAAAGCTCTGCTAGCAAATCCATAGATTGCTCTGTTGCACCATGCTGGTCAATACAACTACCTTTCACTGTGAGAAATGCAATTCTTATGTCTTGTTACCTTATGGAAGATAATAATAATAGTGATAATAATCAGTCTTCTGATCTAAAAACCACTCTTCATGGCAGAAACCTCCACCTTCAGATGGGAAAGCATACAAAGGGTCCCTGCCTTCAGACATGGAATGCTTCATTGAGTGTGTTTGCCTACTATAGTACTTCACAAATAATTTTTACTTACTGAAATTGAAGGAAAGCCACAATAGAGTGATATAGCATCCAGATCCTGCTGAAGAGTTAATACATTTTTACCACTTCTTACATGGTAGCACTTTATTCTGCTATGAAATCATCCTACATTAAAATACAGTTTTGTCCATGGGACAGTCAGGCAGTAAAAAACACGTCAACTGAGGAGCTAAAATACCAAAATCCAAAAAGTCAAAATAACAATTATTTTCCTAAAAGTTAAATTATATATTACCTATCATTGTATTTGACCTCCTCTCCATTCTTAGCCCAGCTGATGGTAGGTTTTGGGTTTCCCACTGCTTCACAGTGAAGTAGCACACTCAGTGTGCCACTGGCTAGGACCACTGTCTGTCCCAGGTGAGTAACAACTTCTGAAGCAGAAAGTTGTTGTGCTGCAGAAATCTTCCGGAGAATGGCAGGTTTTTGATGAGGTCTACGCAGGCTATTTGGTATGTTTACAGAGGTGGGAACAAATGCTTCCACAGATGATGTCCTCAAGGAGCTGGTAAATCCCGAAACATGTCGGTGGAGAGGGTACTCTACTGAGGCTGAATCTATTCTTTGTCTTGATGATTTGAAGACAGATTCCTCCTGTTCCAAGTGGCTCTTGAAAACCTCATGAGCCAGCTGTACGACAAGCTGCTCCATGTAGACATCTTTAAGCTCCTCAGACTGTTGAGACAAGTTCCTTATGATATCATCCAAATGCTTCTGCTCTGTTACAATAGTAAATGGCAGGTTATAGACTTGGCTCTGGTCCTCCTCTGAAGATGTGTTTCTCTCCATGGACTCCTGGCCTTCCCAGGACTCTAGATTGTCCCTTGGCCAGCCTGTGTGCTGTAGCAGCCTTGAGACAATATCATCATACCAGAGGCTGCGGTCAGCGAGGTGTCCTCGCTTTTCAGCCTTGCTCCCATTGAAGAGAATCCCATTGATATGTTTCTCCTGTGTTCGCAAGGCTTCATTTAAGCTGGCCTTTCTTATCACATCCTCCTCACTAATACCTGTTGGCTGCCCAGCAATTATCTTCCAGTTGCTTCCAATTAGTTTGATTATAAAATGCTCCTGGGCTGGCCCTGCTGTACATGTGTATGTCCCCGTGTCTGAAAGCTTCAAATGATGGATTTTCATGGAGCCATAAGGTGCAATAGTGATGTGAGCTGAGCTGATGAGTCTCTTGTGATCCTTTTCCCAGCTAATCATAGATTTATGGAACCTTCTAGTAGGGCATCGGAGAATAATGGAGGTTTTGGGCAGCAGATAGGCATAGCCACCCACAACAAAGTGTAGCTTCTTCTGCTTTCTTGTCTGGATGTAAACTTTCTTTACAGCCATAATATGGGGAGTTTGCTTATGAGCTGGCCTGTTGTGCCCTGAAATATCATCAATATTATTAGTATGTGATAGCATTGAAAAAAACAAGCAATTTACTTCAGTAATATTCAACACATTAGACAATGAGGGGAGAAACTGCCCACCAGGCTGCTGAACATTACATGGGAGCAATCAAAATGAGAAGAACAATAAGCTGCACTTCAGGAATACAAAAGTAGTACTGCTCAGTGTACAAGGAGAAGCCAAAAAGCCAGAAAGAAATGCTTTTTGAGAGGGAGAAATATTAAGTGGAAATGTTGGTTTTGTTGTGAAAGTATTTAAATGAAGATCATTGCCTAAAACATACACTGAAAAGTGTAGTGTTTATTACAGAACCCTCGAAGGCAACATAATATTATGGCTCACATTGGTAAGGAAGAGTCAAAGTGGTGCTATCTCAGTGAGTAACATTGAACATGACAAAGATGTCGGGACAAGGCTTTAAAACATGGTCAATACCATTAAACTGCACCAGTTCACTGTGTCCTTCAGGTTTCCAGACTTCTATGGCAGAGATCTTTGTTCAGAGGCATTAAATACAGCAGCATAGGTATATTATTAGTAAATAACCACAAAACATTTGGTTTCAGCTTTCATTCTGAATGTCAGATCTTTTCTCCTGATTTACCAAACATTTAGAGGTCTCAGGGTTTATACTCAGCTTTAAGTTGAAGCGAGACTGCCTTTCAAACTTGCGCATATGAAATTAGTTTACTGCAATTGAGAAAACAGTATTCAGAGACTACATTGCCCAATTTTTTGGCTTTTTCTAACCAAATTTTTGTGCTTTTTCCCCAGATTATGGGATTTTTCCCAATTTTGGCTTTTTTTTGCCCATTTTTGGGGTTCACCCCATTTTTGGGGTCCTTTCCTTTTTTGGCCCTTTTTTGGCCTTTTCCCCTAAATTTAAGGAAAAAAAACATAAAAATTTAAGCATTTTTAGATTTTTGCTCCAATTTCAAGGATTTTTGACCAATTTTTTGGCTTTTTCTAACCAAATTTTTGTGCTTTTTCCCCAGATTATGGGATTTTTCCCAATTTTGGCTTTTTTTTACCAAACTTTGGGTTTTTTCCCAATTTTTGCGTTGGGGAAATTTTCCCAATTTTGCTCTGGGGAAGAGCAACAACAAATGTATGCAATACCAACACAAAGTACATCTAAGTGATGTCACACAGTTCATTAGAAATCCTAAGGTTCTGTGCAACATAATGAAATAATATGTTTTTAAATGATCGCGAACAAAATCTCTTACCAACAATTTTCATTGCAGCTGTTCTAGCAGTTTATTTGCAGCTGCCTTCAGGATATTATGCTGTATCTCTGAGCCTGTACAGCAGGTCCAGAGAGGTGATTTTACCCCTCTACTCNTAAGAAAGAAATTCTTTACAGTGAGGGTGGTGAAGCATTGGAACAGGTTGCTCAGAGAGGTTGTGGACGCCCCCTCTCTGGAGGTGTTCAAGACCAGGCTGGACAAGGCACTGAGCAGCCTGATCTAGTGGGAGGTGTTCCTGCCTATGGCAGGGGGGTTGGAACTTGATGATCTTTAAGGTCCCTTCCAACCCAAAGTATTCTATTATTCGAGTTGTGAAATTTAGAGATTTATATCACTTAGAATTTAGAGACAGCTTTTCCAGAAACTAATAGCAACTTTTCAGCATGTTGGCTCAGACCCAGCTCCATCAGTAAAATTGCCACTGATTTCCATACTGCTAAACAAAGCATTTTTGTTCACATATAGAAAAAATCAGCAGTATCAGCTACTCTGCAACACTCAGTAAACCTAGTGAAAAAATAGTTTATGGAGCAGGTGACAGCATGGATTTCTTAAGAGATGGACACCCAAGATCCCCTTCTCCAGACATGCCTACACATCTTTTCCACTTACTTGCACATGTGCCTTGTGCACAGGGCCTTATCAAGGACGAGAATGGCAAAGGTGGGCACACTGAAGAGTTGATGATGACAGAACCCCCATTTTTCAGCATCTTTCTGCAAATGGCGTTCCGACTCTGGATGCCCTCTCCACAGCTCACTGAACACTAGGAACACAATGAGAAATATGAGGAACAAGGTGTATCAAAAGCAAAAGAATGCTACCTGACACACACACCATTTCACCTCCCATATCCATGCTGCATACTTGTATCATGGCACAGATCAAGATACCATGGTGGAATAAAACAGAGCAGCACCTGGCCATTCAGTTACAAACTGGGTAGCACAACAGGGAGATGAATAATGAGGTGCTGAATCTTCCAATGCTTCTTTTAGTACATTTTTTTTCTCAGATGGTATCCCCTGTGCTGCAGTACCAAGTTAGTCTTTGCACTTCACTTCTATGCACAGTGCTGGAATGTGGCTACCACCCATGCCTTACACGAAAGAGTATAAACCCTCTAATACCAGAGTGTGTTGTTTGATGAACAGGTGGAAGGTATTTGATGAAATTCAGCATGCCTATTTTATTTCATTTCATATTTATTCATGTGGCATTACAGGAAGTGAGAGGCAGTACCATTGGACAGGGACCAAGAGAGTAACCTGGGAAGGTGCAGGAAAGTGGGTGGAGTCCTGTGAAGTAGTCAGCACAAAAATGCGTGTACTTCTGTTACATGTAGGTACACACATGTAGTAATGGGAACTAGAGATTGGGTGAGGGGGAGAAAACACTGGACCACAAAGAACAGGAATACAACAGTGAAATGGGAAGGAAAGAGCAGAGTCAGATTTGATCTTAATGAGTGCAAATATGCAAAAATGTGAGTTGTATGAATGTCAAGAAAAAACATGTTGCAGCTTCTTGTGAAGGAGGACAGACTGAGAGTAGAATTTCCAGCTTCGCTGTCAGAACGGCTATATGTCTCCTGGCAGCAAACCTCATGAGCACATCCACTTCTTCAAGTACAATGTCAGGAAAGATCAACATAAAGTGCTATACTCCATGAGTTGACCAGTGTGTCTTTCACAATTATAACAATTTTTGCCTCTTTCCATGAAAAAAGAACTAGGAGAGTGGTAGCAGAGACTGAAAGACAGGAGATTAGTTTTATGCTTAAATGGTCAAATTATATTTTCAGTTGTACTATCATAAAGTAAATGAAACCCATATGGGATGAGATAGGATGCCTATAGAAGTGTAATAAACTTCAGAAGCAAGTGTTTGTTTTGAGACCTTTAAACTAAAGGAAAGAAGGAGTTAGCTTACATCACAACAGCAGTGCCCTTGAATGAATGAGGCTGTCTGTGATGATGTGCTTACATAAGGCTACAGGAATCCCTCAGTTTTCTTCTCTGTACCACAGAGAAAGGTAGAAGTGACTTCAAGAGGAAAAGACTATTGACATCAAAACAGCAAAGGCTTTGGAAAGACAAAGCATTTAGCTTCGAGAAGTAAATATTACTCTTCATTGATGCCTTGGATGAGCATAGGCAGGAACGACTCACTGTTTTGAGCATGGTTTGCGTTTATGCCAGAAAGGAGGTCTTAATGGTTTGGCTGAATGGCTAAACCACATCTACAAAGGCAATTTCTGAACAGGGACATTGAGCTACATTGATCACTGATCACCCCCTACTGGGATGATAAGCACAGATTACAGGAAAAAACCATGCACAATAATACACTTTGTGCAGTCTGAGCTCATTTAGCTACCTTATCCTCAGTGACCAATGAAATTCATCACCAGTACTAGCAAGGTACTCACACACAGAAACAATATACCTGTGTCCAGTTGGAGAAAAGCCACTCACTGGGACAATCCTCACTTTTGCAGAGTTGTTGAGTGACTGGCCTTAGCGTGGAGCAGAAAGTTTCTGGGAGCTCTAACAAGCTTCCATCTGCTAGGCGCTGCTTACAAAGTATATCTCGCTTCTGAACTCCACCACCACATGTCTGTGAACACTGTGGGAGAAGAGAGTCAGCCACCATACACAACTGTGAATTTGAGTAGAAATCAACACTCAGTTTTGGCCAAATAGTAAATACAAAAAAAATTTCACACATCAAAGTAAACTACTTTTAAAAATGTCCAAAAAATTTTGGAAAGTGGAAGCAATGTGTTTTGCTAATACTAAAAAAAACTGCTTTGATATTTCTGAAATGTTCCATTCCCAGGCATTGGTATAGAACACAGAGAAATGATTAATCAAAATTGCATTATAGAGATGGAAGAGTTTTCCTTTCCTGTATCCAACAATAGAAAAATGAGACACTTGCACATGTGAATGACCTACATTCTAATGTCTCTGCCTGAGTTCTGACTACATTAGTGACAGTGCCCGAGAGAGCTGAAAAGTCTTCTCCAGAAATAAATGATCCAAGGCCTTAATTTTCTGGTGTGATTATACATATTAGATAAGAGTAGCTATGAAGAAAAGCTTGAAGAAAATATTCAAATTTAGCTTGTTAAAAACATATGGGAAAACATATGTTAAAAACATGGGAAATTTGAGAGTGTGATAAACAAAAATTTACCCTGTTTATCATATTGCTTTTTCTTTCTTTTGTAATTGTCTGATTTCTCATTTCTGACCTGCTTGAGCTCTACTGCTGATGAAGATCCAAACTTAACTGTTCATCACAGAATACTGTGTATTAATGTGACACTATTAGGAATGTAGGACTTGCTACATTATGGCATTTCTTTGACTTTTAATTCATGAGAAAGATGTATATCAGCTGAATTCTGCTGTTAGTCTCAGTAATTGTTTTATGTTAATATAATAAACTCTTAAAAATACATATGCTTTTCTATTTATGGTTGTTACGACAGCAGTGTATACACTTTCCAAAAGGTAAAGAAGGTTTATTTGCTCTTTCATATAAGTATCCCTCTTATTATCCATTTTCCACCCAAGCAAGAAAGGAAATTTTGAACAGAGAGATTCAATAGCTTTGCCCATTTTTTACTGTAAACTTGGTTGCTCAGCTCTTTTCCTGTGGATCTCTTCCCTGCGGCTGGAAAAACAGCTTCCAGTTCTTCTGCTTAGTCTAGTCAGCTCAACTACTTTCCCCACTTCTCCAAGCAGAAAAGTGGGAGCTTGCACTACTCTCACATGTCCAGAAGTTGCTTATAGTTTTCAATATGGGCATTATGTCTGAGAAGCAGAAAATGCTATGCAGTACTAAAACCGCTACTCAAGTAGTTAAAAAGGGACTGCTTTAGAATCATAGAATCATAGAATAGTTTGGGTTGGAAGGGACCTTAAAGATCATCGAGTTCCAACCCCCCTGCCATAGGCAGGGACACCTCCCACTAGACCAGGCTGCCCAGTGCCCTGTCCAGCCTGGTCTTGAACACCGCCAGAGAGGGGGCATCCACAACCTCCCTGGGCAACCTGTTCCAGTATTTCACCACCCTCACTGTAAAGAATTTCTTTCTTATGTCTAGTCTAAATCTATCCCCCTCTAATTTATATCCATTGTTTCTAGTCCTCCCATCCGATATTATGTTAAAAATTCCTTCCCCTGCCTTTCTGTAGTCATGAGAGGCCCTTCTCTCTTAGATAGAGTGAGTTGCATAAACTTTAACTTTCCAAAAATGGAGAGCCTTATGTAGGCAACAGCCTTCAATGTTAGTCTACTAAGGCATTAATCTCCCAAAGCAAAGTGCCTGCCACTGATTTGTAACTCTGAAAATAAGGAGTGTTTCTTGATATAAAGTATTAATCAAGAATATATAGAATTGAAAATATGCTTTAGAGATTCTCTCCTCCTTGATTCCTACAGCTTTTTATTTCTAGAAACCTTGGTTTCTAGAAATAAACCTTGTCCTGGTTTGAGGTAAAATAGGGTAAATTTTCTAGTTTGTAACTTCACTTTTCAGCTAGGCCTCTTCTGTCTGACTAAACTCTGAAATTAACTGCACATAGCTCAGACACTGTTCGCTCCCAGACTGATAAGATCAGGGAATTGTATGCAAGAAGCTCTTATTTTCTTTATTCCCTATGGTGATCAAGGTCAGAAAATTTGTCAACCACCCTACTGGGGGGCTGGAAACGGAAAGACATAGAGAAGTCCCACCTGCAAGGAGGAGCGAACAGGGCAGGTGACCCAAAATTGACCAACAGGAGTATTCCATCCCATCTGCCCCATGCTCAGTATAAAAGCTGAGGGATCGAAGGGTCAGCCCTTCTCTTTGCCCCTTCTCTTTTTGGCCCCTTCTCTATTCCTGCATCGTTCTTTCTTTGATGGTCGACATCTTGGGAAAGACTCTGCTACTGACCCCGATCTGAGCACTCCTGAATCCAGATCCGCCATCCAGCTCCTGACTGAACTGGCCCCAGCCTGGGACTCTCCCTGCATCTGCCAGGCACGTGATCATCATCCCGGGAGCTTGATACGGTTTTGTAAATATTGTATAATTTTTTATCTTTTCCTTTTAATTTTATCTATTATTTCATTATCTATTAAAGTAGTTTGGAATTCTTCTAAACTCACAAATCTCCTCATTCCTTTCTCTCCTCTCTTCTGAGAGAGGAGGGGGAGCCATCTGTCACTGGGGGGGCTCCTTTTGGGCCTAAACCAGGACAGCGATGCTAACCCAAATTTACTCACCACAGCTAACCATGTAATGGCTACTTTTAGCAGTCATAAACTGAGATTATACGTATATTCTTACCTCTTGCCATTCTGTTGGATACCAGGAAGGTGGGCAGTCAAAGCGATTACAGGCTTGCACAAGAGAAGGCTTAGGTTCATAGCACAATTCATCTGCCAAAATCATGGTCTTGTTCGTATCTCTTGATAGTAGATGAGAGCAGAAGACATCTCGTGTCTGCAACCCAACCCCACAGGTAAGACTGCAGGTACTCCATTTCCCAATCTCCCATCTGTGAAGGGGTCAGGAGAAAAAACCTTAAACACAGAACAAAATCACCTTTTCTCTTTTTATAAAGTGGAGTGAAGAAACACTAAAAGAAATGGAATTCTCCTTATTTAATTACTATGATCCTTCCTCTAGCTGCAGGATACGGCTAAGAAGTATTTTAACTGTTATTAACTGCATTTTCAGTTACCAAAAGCTTCTTGACTTAAATTATTTGGCAAACCTGAAATATCATAGTTTACATAGTTTTAGACAAAAAAACATGTCATATTGTGTCTAAATTTGGAGTTCTTGGTGTGCAGGACCCTGATCAATATATTTCAAGGGTGAGCAGATTTAATTAGCTGGGGGTTTTTGTCTATCAAAGGAATGTATCATTGAATTCAAGAGCAAGAATTTCTTCCAGAAGATCCAGGTGTGGTGTTTTTGATGGACTTTTGCTGGTTATGAAGGTAGTCCTAAGACCTCAAGAGCTGCAATGTGAAAGCAGGCAGATCCTCAACTGCAGTGTTTACACCTGTCACTGAATAAGCCATTCTCTGCACTTGCTGAGTAACTCCTACATCAGCATGATTGTCGATGGCTCAATTTCAGTGTTCATCACATTAAAACCAGATTTCTTCCATTCGAGTTGTAATGAATACAATCCACAATTTGGTCAGCCATACACATAAAATTGCTTAAAAAATCAAGTATTCCACTCTTTTACTCTACTGGAATGCAGTTCAGAGATTTGCACAGATATGTACACGAAGTCCTATTTTCTCAATGAGAATGTGAGACAATATTCTTTCCACTAGCTTTACATAATATGCTGTATTAATCTGGACACACTCCCCCATGCAAAAAAGGAAGTATGAGAGCCAAATACTGCCACTTTTTCTAATTCTTGTGAATATCTTCATTTCCTGCATGGCATTATTGTAGCTGAGAGATGCAGGAGTAAATTAAACATTTAATACACGGAAAGTTTGCAGAACCTGTCCTTGAAAAGCAGTGTATGTCAAGGCAGAAACTAAAGGGACTGGTTATGAAGACTTCTATGAGGGTGGAGGCATACAACGAAGGAAAATTATGACATGTCAGCAGCATGAACCAGAATTTGTGGAAGAACCAGTCTGAGATGGGCAGTCAATGGAAACTACTTATCAGGTTTAAAATGCATCATGTTGATAAACATACTGTAGAAATAATTATTTAAGGTCGTGCCATCTTAAAGTCAAATAAAAATTTTAATCTATTTTATCCATTCTATTTATTTCATAAATTTGTTCTCAGCATTTGTTTCCTCCCCTCTCAGTAATGCTTATACCAAAGTGAAAGGTAAGAAATATGCAGATGATAATGTTAATGGGTCAAAAATCCACACTGATCTGCGTCTGTGCTTGATCTGTAGGTAGAATTCTCCTTATCACAGGACAGGGTATGTTCTGAGCATCACTGTAAGTGCTATTGACAATGTAGTTCACTTCAAGACAACAGTCTAGTGTCTGTTAGGAGTGATGGAAATGTGTTGTCATGGCTGAATCCCAGTCATCAGCTAGGACCATCAAGTCACTTGTGCAGTTCTCCTCACCCTGAAGGAGGGTGAGAAAAAGGGGGCAAAAAAGAATGGGAAGAGAAAAACCCAAAGCCTTGTGGGCTGAGATACAGTTTAACAGAACAGTAACTGAAAAATAAGTGATGATGATAATCATAGAATCATAGAATCATAGAATAGTTTAGGTTGGAAGGGACCTCAAAGATCATTGAGCTCCAACCCCCCTGCAATAGGCAGGGACACCTCCCACTAGACCAGGCTGCCCAGTGCCCTGTCCAGCCTAGTCTTGAACACCTCCAGGGATGGGGCATCCACAACCTCCCTGGGCAACCTGTTCCAGTGCTTCACCACCCTCACTGTAAAGAATAATTTATCATAATAATGATAAAAGAATAAACAACATAAAGCAATACAGGACTCACTTTCACCACTGGGTGAACTGGTTGCCCAGCCCATCCTGAGCATTGATAACAGATACCTCCCTGTCCACCCAGACAATTCCCATTTATATACTGAGCATGACATTTATGTACAGAATATTCCATTGGTCAGCCTGTCTTGTCTATGCAGCCTCTCAGCTTCTACAGGAAAGCATAAAAAGTCCTTGACTAATACAGACGTCATCTGGCAATACTTAAAACAATATGGCTTATCAGCATTCTTTTCATATCAAATCTGAAACACAGCAACCACTAGAAAGAAAACTAACTCTATCCCAGTGAAACCAGGACAGATGTTTAATCCATTCTAGCGATGAACATATCTTGCATACTGAGTTGGAAGTTGCCATGGTCACTCTCCAGGCAGCATTACACCAAAGGCTGCTAAAATAATCATGCTGGGAGCCATCTAACAATGTAATAGAAGTGACAACTGGAGCCAGTTAAGCATATCTGGAGTATGTTCTCCATACGAATGATCTTGGGGAAGGGATCTTCACAGATTTTCCCATAAAACTGTCAGTCAGAATTAATGTGGATATCACTTTTGGCACAATCTAAGATAAGATGCTTGAGTAGGTGCTGAAAGGAAGGCATTTTCTTATTTCAGAATCTATTTTGATACATTGTTAGTTCACAGAGTTTATTTTATTCAGGTGATGGTAATAGCAGTTGCCTCCAGCAACTCATTGTTTGTTATTGGTAAAAGTACACATTGTTTCTCTTGGCAGTTCACATCTCAGCGGCAAGCAGGCCACATAAACTCTTTGGGGAATCCTGGCTTCTCCAGAAGTGGATGTCTATTTCTTCTTCCAGAAAGAAATGCTGTGTTTCAGTTAAGAAGAAGATTTATTTTTGTTTTTCTAGCTTTGAAATTTCTATTGCAGGTTGCATCTGTTGCCCTACCCAAAATAACGGATTGTTCACAATCCTTTCCAGATGCTTTGAACAAGAGATTGATTCCTTAAAGGTGCTCAGGAAATAGGTCAGATTTTCTCTTATCCTTGTACTTTCATAGTTCCCATTGACTTTAATGAACTTTCAGGTACATGAAGTAAAGTACGTAGAGCAGAGCAGAGGCCTGCAGATTGGAGTAGGAATATGCAAGTAACTAAACCCATAAATGATATATAAAACTACCAGAATTTCAAAGTCTTAAAAAGCACAGAGAAGATCAGTGATGACCTTATAGAGTAGAATCACAGAACTGCAGAATCCTAACAGCAAAGGTGCACTTTTTGAAATACTTTCCTACTAAATTTTCAATTTTGTTTTTAAACCACTTGTATACTTTGAGATCATGATGCTTTTCCTTTCCAAATACTGCATTTATGAAATTACACCTATCTTACTAAATCTTACTGAGCTCACTCTCCCAGTGTGTGTGGAATATGAAAAAGAAAAATGCCAGCATATTCTTCATGCCTCTGACAATACCAGAATTAAAATTCAAGTGGGAAATAATCTCATGCTTAAAAGCTTGAATATGGTAGTTATAGGATCTTTTGTGTCTTTGTGAGCTGAATGTGGCTGCTGTTAAGGTTGAGACTCCAGGAAAAATCTGCATGCTTGATAATTTATCGCTCAGTCATCTGTTTGGCAATTCCTGTATTGGTTCCCAGAGTCTGGTGAAGAAATTGCATGATTTAGATCCAAACCAGTCCTTTTCTCTCTCCTTCTTTCTCCTGCTCTAGTGCCCAAAGTTATACTAATACATTCCACCAGAGAAACAATGTCTTTTTATAGAATTTTTTACAGAAGCATTTTGGCACATACAACATTCTTGCTAAATTGGTGGATAAAGAACTGGCTAGATGGCACAATGGAACTCTCAGCTTTATAGGAGTATTCAGGTATTAAGAACAATGCACTGTTGCCTCTTCTGAATGTCTTTCTCATTGCTACTAGAATCAGATCCCATTCTCTCACCAGTGGTGGACCAGAAAGTGGTACAGTGTGCCAGTGGACCCACAGGCCTTCAGAAAAAAACACTTTTGCACCCCCATAGTCAGCATGTAAAAAATAAATTATGTAGGTCAAACTTGAAAAATGCATAGGTTTCAGCCAAAGCACTATGCAGCCAACAGTTTTGTACCAGTCTCTGCAGTCACAGTATATATAGTAAAAAATAAAGCATTCTAATCATAGAATCATAGAATAGTTTGGGTTGGAAGGGACCTTAAAGATCATTGAGTTGCAAGCCCCCTGCCATAGGCAGAGACACCTCCCACTACATCAGGCTGCTCAGTGCCTTGTCCAGCC
>VZTY01018427.1:0-25633 GCA_013400935.1 Turnix velox
TTGTTTTTTCCTGACTGCAGAAAAAGAACTACTGGGGTAGAAGGTTACCAAGGCCTCCAGCTCCTTGTGTGCAGTTGAAGAGAGTGTTCAGAGAGTTCAGACACAAGTAGGAGATCTCCAAGTGCAGGAAACAAGCAACGTAGAATGAGGTGAGAGAATTAAGCAGAGAGCAGGAGGGCAGCAGCCCCTGTGCATCCATTCCCAGCAAGAGAAGTATCCAGCAAATCCTAGAAAGAGACATCTCACAAAAGCTTCATTATGAGCTCTTGCTAATTTGTGAAATGTCAGAAAGGGCAGTATCATTTTCCACTCTGGGATCTGTGTGTGTGTGTATCTGATGAGATCACCCCTCCTGAAAAATGTGAGCACTCTGTGGTAACGTGGCAGAATGGCATCACTTCAGTGGAAATAGATGATATTTGTAATATCTTTATTATAAAAGACAATGTCAGTATTGTGTCTGCTGCTATAAGACATGAACTCCTGAAGTTGTTTTCCGCCATAAGGAGAGTCAGGATAACCCATTCCTGGAGGAGATGGGCTGAGATCCACAAGGATCTTATCTCTGAAGTTATTGCTGTGGTTCAATATTAGGAAATACTGGCAGTATGCAAATTGTATGCATTTGTATTTCTCCTCCCTCTAATAATAAATATTGATAATTCTTCTAGAGCTTCCTTGGTTAAAGTGGGATCCTGGGTGTCTTCCCTGCTCCATACAGAGTCAGCCCCTTTCTGAGCAGCCCCACACATATTCCAGACTAAAAGGGCAGCTGAAAAGGCAGACTCGGTGCAGCTGCTACCTGGAAATCCAGAGGCTGTTGTCTTCCTTATTTCATCTGTCACTAGTCAGCTGGAAAGCACAGTGACCTATGAGTAATGTGGTCATCCCAAACTCTTGCTGATAAAACCTTTACACTGCCGCCTCTTGCCTCCTCTCCCTTTCTGTCTCTGTGAGATGTTCTGATCCAATCTTGACTTCCTTTGAGGTAGGGCATTCTGTCTTCATGCCCTACCCCCCTCGGAGAGTCAGAGAGAAATGATTTTGTGTGTGTTTTTTTTGTTGTCGTTGGTGTGTGTTTGATAGAGTTGTCTGCAGAGCTTTTATACTGGTGAGAAAGGATGTGATGACTCTACCACCATAACCCAGGGATCCCTTTTGGACATTGCTTCTCTCTATTAGTGGCTGCCAGTGAAGGGATACCAGAAGAATTTCCAAATTCCAGAATATCAGATTGGTCCTATGGGTAGTAAAAGATCAAGTGAAGCTCAAAGCATCCTACAGATGGGAGATAAAGCTCAGTTGTTCTTTGCACTCTCCATCTTCTTGGCACTAGGATGTGTATCCTGGCTGCTGCTGGGCAATCAATCCACTTGGCATCTTTGTCATCCCCTGTATTTCTTTTCCACACTAATGAATAATGTTTCTTCCTTATTCCTTACAGATCAGCTTGGTGAGTTTTGTGGTGGATTTCTACACCTGAAGAACACTGCCTGTGGATTTCCAGGTAATTACCATTCTTTCTGGTCTAGTGGTAGGTGTCCCTGGTTGGAACTAGTTGATGTTTAAGGTCCCTCCCAACCCAAACCATTCTATGATTCTTCTTTTATGAGAGGCTCTGGATATTGTGACTTTTTGCTTTGATTTTAGGCTGTGATCCCCTCTCCTTAACCCCTGTGTTTGTCACCTCATCACCAAACTGTTGTCCTGAGTGGCATCTGTGAGCTACTTTGAAATGTTAAAGTGCAGGATATTCTGGCTACCCAGTATCTCTTCTGTCCCACCAGTAGGGTATTAATTGTGCTTTATAAAAGTAAAAATGGTTGAACACCTAATGAATAAGTAACTGTTTTGTCTGTATGATTTTGCCACTTAATGGAGGGGATTTATTTGTCCCAAGAGAAACTTTTTAACTGGGCACAGCCCTCACCTGTTTCTCCCCTTTTTAAGGGGCTGAGATTTACTTCATGTTTTTAGAGTAGATTTTAAAATGTCTCCTACTTGCATGAGCTCTCTTGCTGTCTTTGATAAAATCAAAATGAAAGTAAGCAAGTGCTGCAGTGTAGACCTACAAAAGGGATTTGAGTGCTCTAGTTTGAGAACCACCATGCCATGAACATACTAAGGCTGCTATGATGTCGAGCCCTCAGCAGTAAATTTGTAGATTTATGCTGCCCAATGTTCAAGGCCCAGCTTTAACCAGACAGATAAAAGCAGGCTATTTTTCAGTTTGGCACTTGGCCATCCTCGTTATGATAATGTGGGTATTGTAAGCTCCTTGGGGCAGGGACTGTGGTTTTCCATATGTCTTGAGTCACTCCAAGGTTGTGGCTAGCATCCTGTGAACCAAAAGCTAGTGAATCAAAGCCAGTTTTTTCTCCTGCACTTCAAAACCTACTCCATTTTGGAACGAGAAAACCACGTACAGCTCACTGCAGGCTTTGTCAAATTATTCCTCCCCTTCACACTTGGACTCTTCTTCATTTTCCACACACTTAATACTCACCCAGCTCCTTTCTGTAACTGGCAGCTGATCCAATTACACACTAGAGCTAGAAATACTGAAGTCTTACAGTTCAAATGTGGAATGATATGCATAGTCACTTTGTCACTCAAAAAAAATTTTTTTTTAAAAAAAAGAAGGAAAAATCAGACTGGCTGGCCATAATTAAGGGCAGAAAATAGAGCACACAGTTAATATCTCCATGGTTTGGGGTGTCACAAGTACCAATTGGGAAACTAGAGCCATGTGGCTTCCCAGATTTAAAAAAAAAAGTCATTTTACTTGTGGGGCTACAGTTCAAATCCAGCCTAAAGTTCTAAATTAAATGAGCCCCTTAACCTGGGCCAGAACATACAATCCCTCCAGGTCAGAGCTGAGATTATTGGCAGATAAAACTTGTGTTCCATCACCTCCAATATACTTAGGGGCATAAACAAAAGAATTAAGGTCGAAAACATGACATCAAGAAGCTAGAAGTGTATGGGCACCAGCACCCACATACAGAGGCATGGAAAGGGGAAAAGCTGAATTATCAGCGGACTTCAGGGGGACCTCATAGTAACTTACCAGTACCTGAGGGGGTCCTATAGAAAGGCAGGGGAAGGACTTTTTACTATGATATCAGATGGGAGGACTAGAAACAATGGATGTAAATTGGAAGGGGGTAGATTCAGGCTGGATATGAGAAAGAAATTCTTTACAGTGAGTGTGGTGAAGCACTGGAACAGGTTGCCTAGAGAGGTTGTGAATGCCCCCTTCTCTGGAGGTGTTCAAGACCAGGCTGGACGGGGCACTGGGCAGCCTGAAGTAGTGGGAGGTGTCCCTGCCTATCGCAGGGGGGCTGGAACTTGATGATCTTTAAGGTCCCTTCCAACCCAAACTATTCTATGATTCTACGAGTGTAGGCAGGGCTGGGTCTGAAGGTCTCACTTGCTGCTGCTTTCTGCAATGAGTCACTTCATGGTAATGGGCTCATCTGCTGCTTGCAGGCAGTAGCATCTCAAAGGCAGGCTAAATTTGGGGTCAGATGGATGGTGCTGTATTCTGCCTGAGCAGTTTTCTGGGCTCCCTGATCCACTTTCCATTGCATTAACACTGCAAAGCTGTAGCCACAGTCAGATGTGGGATCCCAGTGGCACCATCAGCATGTGCAACTCTTGGACTGTGTAAGTTTCCTGTGCACAGTTGTGCCAAGAGAGAACTTCTTTGTTATTGGAAAGGATCCCAGTCACTTGCTGGGGATGCCTGATAAGAATGACCCACTTTGAATTAGATGCAAAGTTAGGGTGTAGGCAGAATTAGGGGGTCTACAGAAAGGCTTTTTATTAGGATATGTGATGGCAGGACTAGGAATAATGGATGAATGGAGATTTAGGCTGGAGATAAAAAAGAAATTCTTTCCTGTGAGGGTGGAGAGACACTGGAAGAGGCTGCACAGTGAGGTTGTGGATGCCCCCTCAATCCCTGGAAGTGTTTAAGGCCAGGCTGGATGAGGCATTGAGCAGCCTGGTCTAGTGGGAGGTATCCCTGACCATGGCAGGGGGGATGGAACTAGAGGATCTTTAAGGTCCCTTCCAACCCAAACCCATTCTATGATTCTATGAAATGGAGGAACCTTCCAGCTCCTCCAGCTCCCCACCACAGAGCTGGAGCTGAGAATCCCATATGACAGAAAACAAGCAATAATTTCAAATCCCCATTTTGCCCAAATAATTCCTTTGTTCCAGATCTGTAAGTGTCTTTGCCTGCTTTCTAAGTTATTTCATTCTCAGTAGTTCCTTAGCTGGGTAATCTGAGTTTGGGAATAGAGGCGTGTGGAAGGATTGCCGCTGTGAAACAAAACACACCTGTCTTTCAGTGAAGACCAAATTGACAAGCAGCAATTTAGTTGTCTAAACTCAGAGCTTTCAGGATTTCAGACTACATAAATGTCAAGATGCCTGGGTAGGGCTCAAAGGTGAGCGACAGTGTAGGCAAATATACATGGAACTTCAATTATCAAAAACCCCCATAACTCTCAGTTACCTGAAGTTTAAACATGTCTTCCCTCACTCTTAGTTTCTACATTTTTCTGCAAAAAATCCCTCTGTAACCTCAGAGTGGCCTATTTTTTTGGCCCAGCGCAGTCTATACATTCTTAAGACCTCATCTCCTGAGGGGCTTAGCATGTCTGCCACCCCATAGAAACATCTACCTCTTTCTGATGGAGCCTCTAATTATTCCTTCATCTTACCTCTTATATTTGGATAGAAATTGTAAAACAAATCATTGTTTTCATCTTTGCTGTCTCCAGCTCCATTCCACTACTCTATAGGCTTGGTGACACTGAGGTGCCTTCATCCTAAAACACTGTAGGTGCATTAAAATGTTGCTCTTTAATGATTCTTTGGAGGTTGTGTCCTCTAATTAGCAGTCACAAGACAGGATGGACTTTGTTGGCTACAGAATTCAGTAGATAGGTTGGATTTCATCCACCATACTCTTCCTTTTGTTGTTCTCCTGAGCACCTTTGACATTGACTGATATTAAAAAGCCAAATATCCCTCATTTTCTAGAGTTTTGGAGCTTAAAAGCTGTTAGGATGCAAATCAGGACTCTTGGAGAAACTTTGCTTTGAATGTTTATCACTTCAAATCTTTTTCCCAATACTTTGCAGTTACTTTGGGGGGGGTTGATGTGATCTGATTTCAGAGAGGTAGCAGTTCACATTTACAGATTTCCCATCACCAGCTGCAGAACTAAATGTAAAACTAAAAAACCTAAGTTTTGAGTTTCCCTGCCCATGGCAGGAGGGTTGGAACTAGATGATCTTTAAGGTCCCTTCCAACCCAAACCATTTCTGTGATTCTGTGAGAGGCAGAACAAAATGGCTGGTAAGAAAGTATGTGAGGCATCCTTTGGCACCTTTGTACATTCCAGACATCTTTTCACCCCATACCTGACTTAAGTTTCTCCCAGAGGTGTCTAAAATATTCTGTTCTCCTCTATGTTGCAAAGAAGTGATGAAGGGAATCCTCCTCCTTTTCTCCCTGCTCTTCAGCTAGAACTATTCTCTGTGTCTTTTAGGGGAGGAGTCTGAAACAGAAGAAGGATAAAACATTTTTGTTTCTTCCCCAGCAGCAAGAGCTCTGGGAAAAGATGACCAATGTGATGGGCAAACTCTTCTGCAGAGATGTGGGGTACTCTGTTCTGTGCCACCATCTAATCTGTGCCACCATTCCCCTCAGGTAAATGTTTATTATTGCCACTTGTGTCATGCAAGGCTTTCCCACTCTTCAGTGGAAGGTTTTTGGGCAGAATAAAGGCCCTGAACAATAAACTCTACCCCCTAAGGAAGAGTAAGGGAACTTTTTTTCCAGGTCAGGCAATATCCACCTGCCCCTTAGCTGAAGGCAAAGATCTCAGTCCTAGCAGAACAAATAACATCAGGTATGGAGGATCCCACATCATGCAGGGAAATAAATTCCTTTTCTCCATTGAAAGCAGAGTGTGCAAGAAGGTGAAATGCAGCTTTCATTATTGTTGCTTTGATTGAGAATGAGAAAAAAAGGAAAGTAAGTGGGGATATAAAAGTTTAAGTTTTGTGGGTGGAAAGAAATCTCATCCTCCTGACAGCAGCTAATATTGCAAAGAAAATACAGCAGCAGAAGACAGTCTCCCTTTCAATACCTAGGAAGTTTCAATGTCTTAGGTGTTGCAGGGAAATCAACAGCTGAAATAAATTTGTGTTTCAACTGAATTGCACAATGGCATCAATTTAAACATTAGTAAACAGATGCAATTGTGTGCCGTGCCTTAAATTGCATTTCTCACATATGCCTTTAGTTTAAATTTATTGAGATGATTATTTGTGTTAATAAAATAATTAAAAGCAGTTATTTAAGAGTAACTGTGAAATAGCTGTGTAACTACCTATATTAATAAGACAGTTAGTTAAGGGATAATGTCTGTTGCTTTATAGTGTAATTGCAATAAACAGCTGCTGGGTTTGATTAAGAGCTGAAGTGGAGCTAAAGTGTTTGAGCAATCTCAAAAGCTATTTGTTGTAAGTGTGCTACAAAGCAATACTGATTATTCCTATTATACAAAAAGCCATAGCATAAACATTTAAATATAACTCCTCACCAGGATGGGCTTTTCTTGTGCTATTCAGGCATCTCCATGAGAATGGTGGAGCTAGAGAAGAAGAGCTGGGGATTTAGTGGAGAAAACCTTGAAGGAGGAGCAATAATTTTGTTGACCTTGGTTATGTTTATACCCAGAGTCACCCCCTGTGTGAGTGGACACCTAAGTGCTATTTGTTGTAAGTGTGCTACAAAGCAATACTAATTATTCCTATTATACAAAGAGCCATAGCATAAACATTTAAATATAACTCCTCACTAGGATAGAGATTTCTTGGGCTACTGAAGCGTCTCCCTGAGAATGGTGGAGCTAGAGAAGGAGATAAGGGGCTTCAGCGGAGAAAAACCTTGAAGAAGGAGCAATAATTTTGTTGACCATGTTTCTGTTTGTACCCAGTCACCCCCTGTGTGAGTGGACACCTAAGTGCTATTTGTTGTAAGTGTACTACAAAGCAAAAGTGATCATTCCTATTTAGCCATAGAATAAACATTTAAATCTAACTCCTCTCTAGGATGGGGTTTCCTTGGGCTATTCAAGCATCTCCCTGAGAATGGTGGAGCCAGAGAAGGAGGTCTGGGGCTTTAGTGGAGAAAAACCTTGGAGGAGGAGCAATAATTTTGTTGACCTTGGTTATGTTTATACCCAGAGTCACCCCCTGTGTGATCTTCTGTGGGATGGTTTTACTTGGGGTTGATGAAGGGAGCAGATGTAGGGCTGGGTTGGTACTGAAGATGCATCTATCCATAACTGTGTATTACCAAGCAGATTGGGCTGGTTCATTTCCTTACTGCTGCTGTAGGATCTTCCCAAATTATCTCTGTTGGTGGCTGAAATGGAGCAGAGGACCTGCTTGGCTCTGATGGCTCCTACCTCAGGAGGAGCTTAAGCAATGGCAGAAAAGCCCACCCAGTGTAGTCTCCTTGTTAAGCTTCTGGGGCTCGCAGGGCTTCCTAGCTCTGCCCTGGGGAAAAACTGTGTAACAATGGATAAAAGACTTGGGCCTCCCAGCTTAGTTACAAAGGATTCTCTTCACTCATCCTCTTAGTGAGAAATCCAGTTGAATGCTTTTTGAAATCTTTCAAATATTAAAAATAAAATAAATCTTCTTATTCTGTTCCCCGGCGAGATTCTTGACTGCAGTGCCATGTTGTCACACACTTCAGGTCCTTTAAAATGTCGAAAGGACCCCCTTCAGTGATGTGTCTGCAGCCAGGTATGCAGAGAAAAGGTTATTCAATTCTTTGTGTGCCTTCAAAAAGTTAAAGGAAAAAAAAAAAGACCAATGAACTCTGAGAGGTGGAAGAAATAGCAGATATTAAAATAATTGGTCAAGCTACAGAAGGCTGACTGCTACTGCCTGGCTTGGTTGGGATCCCTTTTGGAAAAGAGCTGCAGTAACTTTATTTGTTTCAGCCAGAGAGAGGAAACTGTGACTGTTTTACCTGGCCCATATGAATCTTTGCACTTTGTTGCTGGGAGCAGTTGCTGCACAAAATACTTGGCAAATCATTCATGAAAAGAATCAAACACTGTTTGCAGCTGCTTGAGAAACTGATTTGCCTTCCTTTGCCTTCACAGAATCACAGAGTTTCAGGGATTGGAAGGGACATCAAGAGATCATCTAGTCCAATCCTCCTGCCAGAGCAGAAACACCTAGACCAGGTCACACAGGAAGGCATCCAGATGGGTTTTGAATATCTCCAGAGATGGAGACTCCACAGCCTCTCTGGGCAGCCTGTTCCAGTGTTCTGTCACCCTCACTGAGAAAAAGTTGTTTCCCAAATTGCTGTGGAACCTCCTGTGTTTCAGCTTGCATCCATTGCTCCTTGTCCTATCATTGGAGGTCACTGAGAAGAGCCTGGCTCCATCCTCCTGACACTCACCCTTTCCATATTTGTAGACATTCATGAGGTCACCCCTCAGTCTCCTTTTCACCAAGATTCAGTTCCCTCAGCTGTTCCTTGTAAGGGAGATGCTCCAATCTCTTCATCATCTTTGTGTCTCTATGCTGTCCCCTCTCAAGCAGTTCCCTGTCCTTCTTCAACTGAGGGCCCCAGAAGTGGACACAACACTCCAGCTGTGGTCTCACCAGGGCAGAGTAGAGGGGGAGGAGAACATCTCTCCACTTACTGACTACACCCCTTCTTGCTGGCTCATGGACATCTTTTCTCTTGAAATGTTATCTTCTCTCTTCCCTTGGCACCAAAATCAGTCTAGAGATGCTCCAGTTCCCCCTTTGCACTTGCTTTTCAACCCAGAAGGGACAAGATGCCTCAAGGCACTGAGGTCATTTACAGTTGGAAACAACTATTGATATGAAAGCTATCTATGTGTGCCATCATCAAGGGAATCACCAAGTGATTCTGTTCCTTGTGGTCTTAGAAATCAGTGCTCTTTGCATAGAAACCTTTGATCAAACACATTTTCATTGCTTTGTAGAGAAAATTCCTTTGTGGGAAGGTCTTGCAAGCAGTGAAGCAGTTTGTTCTCTCTGCCTTACAGTCTTTTTCTCTCCCTTCCTAAGGAGATGCAGAACATTCAGTATCACCCAATCTTAAACTCTGGAAGTCTTTCCTGCTTCTCATTAATTTCAGAGGTGTGTTCCTATAGCATCTTGAGTTAGAGCACAGGAGAACCTGAATTCCTTAATAGTAAGGTTTTTGTTTAAGTATATGTTTTGATTCATGTAAAAACCACCCACCTGCCTTGTTAGGTTTTTCTTGGGTTCTTGGGTTTGTTTTTTTTGACATCTTACTCTCTCTGAATTTAGCTTTGGTTCATTAGTCAAGGGAACAAACAGGCACATCTCTTATTATTCACACTATCACAGAGTGTATTCCAAGCCCATACATATCCTGCAGCTTGTTAAATAATTCTTTATCCTTTAAGAAATTCCCATTAATCTCTGAGCAAGAAGAGCAATAATAGGTTAGTTAGTCATCATATATAAAAATCTGAATCATTTTTACAAGTATCTTTAATGGCTTCCATTAATTACGTGTCTTCATAAAAAAAGCCAGCCCTCTCAAACACAGCATCCCTTCATTCTTCAAGAGGATCTAATTTCTGAAATAACTGAAATTAAGGCAGTGATGCTTTGTTTGGGCAAATTAAGCCAAAAAAAAAAAATACTCACAGAGCTCAAGCAGAAGGTAGAGGAATCATGTCCTCTATTAACTTGTCAGCTACTGTGGTATTATTAGCAAAATTTTACATGTCAGCCCAGTGGACTGCTGTGATCAGTGTTACACTGACAGCAAAATATTCCACGTGGACTGGGTTGGGATTTTAGCTGTGGACCATGTGAGGATGAGATGTGTCCCCTGCTGCTCTCAGCTTTGACATGCACCTCCTTGGCTCAGGATCTGTGGTGACTGTGTGGGCAGCATGAATAGAGCTGTTAAACTGCATGCCCTCCCCATTCCATCCTTTCTCATCCCATCCTTTCTCAGCCCATCCCATCCCATCCCATCCCATCCCATCCCATCCCATCCCATCCCATCCCATCCCATCCCATCCCATCCCAGAGACCTCAAAGTAGCTTCTCAATACCTGAAGGGGGCTACAGAAAGGCTGGGATAGGACTTTTTAATAGGATAAGTGATGGAAGGACTAGAAATAATGGATGTAAATTGGAAGAGGGAATTGGACCTTTGGGAGACTAAGGCAGTATAAATATTAGGCTAGATATAAGAGAGAAGTTCTTTACAGTGAGGGTAGTGAAACACTGGAACAAGTTGCCCAGAGAGGTTGTGGACGCTCCCTCAACCCTGGAGATATTTAAGGCCAGGCTGGACAAGGCACTGAGCAATCTGATCTAGTGGGAGGTGTCTAGTGGGGGGTTGGAACTAGATGATCTTGAAGGTCCTTCCAACCCAAACTATCCCATGATCCCATTCCATCTCATTCCTACCTCCTCATGCCTACCTGCCCTGCTCAGAGTAGTGATGCACTTAAGTGTCCACAGCAGCATCTTGGGGCATTTCTAGGGTCAGATGAGGTTTTAGCCAAATAGTTCTCTGATCAAACATGCATCTTCAAGTGGTCAGAAATGGTCCCATTAGAGCTGAGAGGGCAGGTAGGACCAGTCCTCTCAGGACAGCTCAGACTTCTGGTGGATTAAAGTGACTGTAAAACTACAGCCAGAATCATTACATCACTCATTTCTTTCTTCTGACTCTTTTTTTACTTAAGTAACAACTTGCTACCTCAAACCCACAACAAAATGTAACATTCTTTGCTATCAGAGCTGCACTGGACAGTGTTTTCAAAACTCTTTCCAAAAATTGTCTATGTTCACCTTTCTCTGAAGACACCTGAGGTCCTGGGTAATGGATAAAAATTTTCAAGGTTAAATGTAAAACAGAGGCTGTCCCTAACCCTTAATGGCCTCTTTAAATCCTTTCATAGCCCATAGGTGGAGAAACACTGGGAAAAAAAGGAGGGATGGTACCAAAACCTCTTCCTCTCCTGTTTTATTTCAGGTCATGTAACCTTGCTCACTCTTGCAGAAAGCCTGAGGAGCTCCAGGAGGAGTTTAGAGATGAGATCTTCCTCTTCTCTTCAGGTGAATAGTCATGAATTAGACCTTTGGGAGACTAAGGCAGTATAAATACATAAGGAAATCTTTTGATTACACATAGTGTTAAAAGATGCTAAAAAAACCTCTACTGCAGCCACTGCTGGATTTTTGTGTATTTGCTTGTTTATCTTAATTTATGCCATTTTTTTTCCTTCTTCCCCGTGAAGACAAGACTATCAATAGATAAGGGAGAGAATTCTGGTATTTTTTGTATGCAGTATGAGTCCAGAACTTGGCCAAGACCCAGATCTATTGTGGCAAGAAAGTAATAGATGAACTAACTAGGGACCCTGACTCTTTGGCTCGCATCCAAGAAACATTAAAAAACTGTAGTACTGCACATAACAAGTAGGAAGATACATGCAAATGTTGATGTCTTATTGAAAACTCTTAACTTATTAATATGTTAACTTTATAGACCTGCATTTGGATTTTATAGCCTACCTTCCAAGTTCTTGCCCTGAAATGACCTACTGAACTATATGCCTGAAATAATATTTAAAGTACTGCCCCATTGGCAAGGTGATCCTGGAGAAAATGACACTCCTGGATCCCTAGAGCTTTTGGGATCATCCCTAGTCTTGTAGGATCATCAACTTTGAGGTATTGCCAGTGGTGCAGTTCAGCTCTCAGGAAGGTTTCTAAGCCATGGTCCCTTGTTGTTTCTTCACCATATCTTCTATGCCTACAAAGAACCAAGTCATAGATGAACATTAAGACCTTGTTGTGCTGGTAGAGCAGTTCCCTGTCTACAGGTTCATGTGGAAGATGTGGATGAAGAGATTTGTGTGGTATCCAGAGATCTCCTAAAGCCTTTTAGAGCATTAGAGGATCATTGACTAATATATGATTTAGGATGACACTGATGCCCATGCTTAGGATGAATCTTATTCCTGTGGGCCTTCTAATGGATGCAAGATATGGCTCATGCTATCACATCCACCTGGCTTATGGCTTCAAATTCTGGAGAGCATGACAGTTTTTCATGTAGGTCTGGTCTGTTATCCAACCCTGGTTAGATATAAAAGGGGATTGAGTCATTCTACAGTCAACTCTCTGAGCAAAGCATGTGTGATCACACAAAGGTAGTGCCTGGAAGAACATGTAAAGAAAGATGGTTGAATCTTTACTTCCAAGTTCATTTATTTGTGAGCCAGGTGTAGTCTGATTCCCAGATAATGCCATACAACTTCTAGTGCAACCCCCAAATTTATTTTAGAGGTGTTCTTGCCATTCTCCAGGTTGATCTGAACATCTGGGAGGATCTTCTGTAGCACACTCAACACCTTGTGCAAAGTGGTTGGAATTGCAAAGTTGCTAAGAAATATAAAGAAGCAAAAACATTGTAAAAGTAAATGAGGTCCAGTAGTGTTGATTCAGAGCACATAATGCTGTCCTAAAGGAATCTGGTATGATAATTTCTTTCTACCACAGCAACAAGCAAAAAAGTTTAGTGATTGAACTTTATTCTCAACTACAACTATCACTGGCATCCACTGGAGGTGTTATATCCTTGGGGCTCATGCTTTCAAAACTGTATTTTCTCTCTTTTCTTCTAGAATTATTGTTTTATTTTAGTAGGCAGCAGCTTGATATTAGGGATGGTGTGAGGTGGGTTTCAACATTTTCTTGCCTGCCCTCACTTACTCCCCATTCCCTTGTCATTCCCACTCTGAGCTTTGTTTGAGCTGGAGGACCAGTTTCATGGTCATTGTTGGTACTAAGCAAGCTTGCTCATACAATAGGGCTTTTTTTTTTTTAAATCTAATTGTTGCATGCAAATTGTTTAATAAATAATGTTGGATGGGGGAAAAAAAAAGGAAAAAAAAAAAGAATAGATATTAATTAAGAAAAGGATTTAGGCTGACTCAGTCTCATACATGAGACAAAAGGTTAAGTAAATGCCAAGGCCGCTCTGCCTCTTCAAACAATGAATATTAGTTTTAGAATCATTAATGTCTGCTTAGAAAACAGAGTAATACTGGAGACTTGTATGCCAAAATAACCAAGGCCAGGGCTGTTTCTTTTCAATCTGGAGCTAAATTATTCTCCAATAGAGGGCTAAATGTATGCAATTAACAGTGCTAGGTAGGACAACAGGGAATGGCCCTTTTAATATGTAGCCAAATTGAGATCAAGTTTTTTTTTTTCTCTCTTTGAATCTACTAACTTGGACATTTAATATGCACGACCAAGCTTGGCAATAGAATTAGTGAAAAGGCAGCACATCATTAACTCCTTCACTGCTTGTCAATGGAAACAGAATGATTAGCTTGGCTTTACTGATCCCTGGCTTTTAAAGTTTCTGTATCTGCAAAAACAAAGGGTTTTTTTTCTTTTTCAAGTGCTTTCCATACACAAGCAAGGATTAAGACAGTTGTGTGTGTATTCTTTACTGGATGGAGGATTTATCTTCTCAATTTTTTAAAGAAAACTTCATCCTGGGACAGATTAGTTTCTCAGACTGGGAGGAGTTAAGGTTGGAACAAATATGAACAAATATGAGTTTAACTAAAAAGTGCTCACTGTTTTTGTGCTGACAGGCTTAAGAAGGGCAAGCTGGAAGACTCAATATATATAAAAATAAATAGAAAAAGACTTTTTAAGCAAGTAGGTGACTCTTAGCGATGTAAGAGCACAAGTCAAGGTGTGTATTAAAACTTCCCAGTGCCCTCATGAGCAAAAAAAGAGTGTGTTTTCTACCATCACCCCCTTAGTATGAGCACATCTAATAATGATGCTGAATTTTCCACCAGTGATCTTCACCAGGCTGAACATTTTTATTCCAAATTTACTGCAGTGAAGCAAGGTAAAAGATGGGGAAGTGACTTGCATAGGGCAGCCAAGCTGATAAATGGCCAGATGGGTCTGAAGCTCAGGTCCTGAGTCCCTGATAGTGCTAAATAATAAATCTCATGGAATTCTCTAGGGTTGGGACATCTCTAACCTACAGTTCTTGATACGGGGTGAAGGCAAATTGAATTGCTGTTGTGTTTCTAGGCCAAATTTGACCCCGTAAAGTTAAAAACTTGCAAAGTTTGGATGTATTTTTACCTCTGTATGTATCTAAACTTATTCTGCCCTCCCTTGCTCTGGGTTCTGCCTTAGATTAAAGCCTCATTTTCCATTGTGTGTAACACAGCCTTTTCACCTGCTGGGAAGCCTTTCAGAACAGGGCTTTTGATGGCAGCAGTGACTCCACTGAAGTCCCCAGCCACGTGCAAATAAATCCTCAGGTTTCAAAAAGGCACACTTAAATAGTTCAAGTTTTGTTTCTGAGGCTGAAGTGCATTACAGCTCTCATTTAGCTGAGTAAATACCATTATGCTGAAGCCCTTTGCATTGTCATCAACAAGAGGAGACAGCTTCTGCTCTGCAGCTTGTTTCAGTGAAGGGTCTGCTACTGGGATGTGTTTACATTTAATATTTGTGCACTGTCTACATCTTCTTTACCAATTTCTGGTGCTTGCTGCTTGCAAGAGGGAAAGAAACATATCTAGAGAGTGGACCCATCCTAGGAAAGTTCTGAACCTTAAACTTTTAGGCTTTTTAGCTTCTATTCCTAGGAAAAAGCAAAGATACAGCAAAAAAAAACGGACCCTCACTTTCCAAAATTGAGCTTCTCTCTCAGTATTTGGTAGTTTACTAGTTTATGCTCAGCCTTGACCCTGTACATACTTGTCTTAGGAAGCTAACACATGGGATATTTTAACTGTCCATATTTAGGTCGTCCCCATTCAGACCATTTGTAGAGAATCTACCTGTAGATCTTTGTATTTTCCTTTTGAGAATCATATTTCTGGATATCAGGGCTCTGGATGACTAGTACTTTCTCTCTCTCCAGAGCTGGCCTGACTGTTGAGAGCACAATGGGACTCCAGCTACCTGAAGGTCCCTTAACTATGGCCACTACAGTGGTTCCAGGTGCATATAGGAACTAAACTCACTGAGACCACCTAGAAACAGCTTCCCTCTGGCCACCATTTGTCAAATGTTTGAGGGATAATGTTTAGTTTTCAATTATTCCACTGTGAGTTTGTGCCAATGAGCCAGGTATGACCTTGTTGTGTTTGCTAAAGGTCTGGCTGTGGCAGTATGGGGTGGGAAAATCGCCTGTCAGGTGAGTCCTGAGGTCAAACTGTCCCCCTGCATTCCTTGTACAGGCAGTGCTGCCTTTACACTTGGCTCTGGGACAAGGTGGTTGATGCCATCAGAGAGAAAAATCTCAGAGTTGCTTAGTGTTAGTCATACTCATTATTCTAAAAAAATCTTGAAGTTGTTTCTTATTATTAATGCATAGTTACACTCATGATTCTAAACAAAGAGAAAAAATCAAAGTTGCTTAGTGTTAGTGCACAGTCATGATTCCAAACAATCCCAAAGAGTAAAAATCTCAAAGTTTCTTAGTGTTAATAAGTGTTAATTAGTGTTAATAAGTGTTAATAAGTGTCATACTCATGATTCTAAAAAATCTGTTTCTTGTTGTTAATGCATAGTTATAGTCATGATTCTAAAAAATCTCAAAGTTTCTTAGTGTTAATGGACAGTCATACTCGTGACTCTAAACAATCTCAAAGATGAAAAATCTCAAAGGTCCTTAGTGTTAGTGCACGGTAATACTCATTATTCTAAAAAATCTTAAAGTTTCTTATTGTTAATGCATAGTTACACTCATGATTGTAAACAATCTCAAAGAGAAAAAATCAAAGTTGCTTAGTGTTAGTGCACAGTCATACTCATGATTCTAAAAAATCTCAGAGATTCTTATTGTTAATGTACAGTCGTACTCATGACTCTGTCCCTTTTATGGGCAACTCTCATCACCCTGTGTCTGTTCTGACAGGCATCATCTAATTCCTCATCCCACCATCATTGCAATTGCCCTTGTAGGAACATTGCTGTGTGCTTGGTGGCTTTCTGTAGCCATCTGTGATCTTGCTCCTGTAGTGATGGATGTGTCTGGGATATGCACACAGGTAAAGATGGACACCTCATACCACCAAAAGGAATCCCTAAAATAGCAAAGGAGAATGAAATGAAAGCTGGATGAGTTTAAAACTGCTCATCATAGAGATGTTACAATGAAGGCAGCTTCTGCTGTTGTATTTTTGACACCAAGATGCTTAGTGTGGTGGTGGCTGTAAGTGTAGGGCAAGCTCAGCAAGCACTGGGGAGTGCTGGCAGCCCCAGCTAGGGCTGGTCCCACATTAATCCTGCCAGCTGCTCTCATCCTCTCTTCCCTCCCTTCAGGCTGCTCCAGGCTTCTCCCAACACCTTTACAGACAGCTCTGATCTGTATCGCCTCAGTTCCCACCTCATTCTCCAATCCCCTGCCTCACCATCCCGTACAGCCACTAGTGCTGCTGTTGCTCATCTCCCCTCCACCCCCATAAGCCTGCACACCTCTGCTCTCTGTCTCCCTTCCAGGTGCCATCTCTAACCTTGCAGAGCACCCTCAGGACCCCTCATCTGTTACTTTTTCCTCCTTCATGCTCCCGCTTCCCTGGATGACCCTTGTCCTGCTCCCCCATGTGTGACAGGCATGACTGACATCTCCCTCAACACCCCAGTTCCTGCTTGGGCTGAATTCAGCCATCACACCTCACTGGAGTGCAGAGGTGCTGATGTTCAGCTTGGTCTTTACTCAGGAGACCAGTTCTGTAGGATAACCCATCCCATCAATCACCAAGTATCTCCAAGTGCCAACAGGCTGGAGGAGGACTCATCTCTGCTTCTCCTAATGTTTAGTCCCCATCCCCAAGCCACCAGGCCAGTGTAGACTACTGGGTTCCACTCAGGCATAATCCCATCATTACCATTGATCTGTCCCCTCCTGCTCCCCACGGTGTTTTTAATCAACTCTCCATCTTTGTGCCTTCACACCTTTACGCTTTTCATGATTGGCTCTGCTACCTTCTGCCTCTGCAATGAAATAGTGCCATAGAAATCCTCCTGCCTCTTACATACATTAACAATTCCATTTCTTCTCTCTCTCTGGTCCAGTGAAGGGATCTCCCTTCCCCACAAAGGCACCACTGTCTCTGCAAAGCACTCTGGTAAGCACGGGGGGAGGGGGGAAATAGCTTCTATTCATTATTCCTCAAAGTCCAGTACAATGGATTATAATTAGTTACTGGCCTCTTAGGTTTATCCTGCTTTCAGAGGCTCTTTTATAATTTAAAAGTGAAGGGAGATGCTGACATTAATTTTTGACTGTCTCTCCATAGCATTGTGCAGAGAAGGGAGAACTAAGAGGCAGGTAAAGGGAGAAGCAACCCCACCAAGCCAAAAAAAAAACAAACCCCAAAGTAGCAAATAGGGTCATCATCACATTCATTGCAGGAAAGTAGTGTGGTGTTGGGAGAGAACTCATTAGCCTTTTTGTTCTGCATTATCACCATCATTTATCAGCAGCTGGATCACATGTCACAGCTACTATCCTTTCTGGCATCCAGTGTGGGACCAAAGGAGTCCTGGAGAATGCAGAGTTTGGAGGGCAGGGCTGTGCAGTGTGATGCACTAGGCACTGTATTAATTGTGGCAGATAGAATTTTTTCCAATATACTCCTAAAGGGACACTCAATAAAGCAATGCAGTGTGATTTACCAACTCAAAGAAGCATGGACAAATAAAAACCATGTCACAGGGCCTGTCTTCCTTTCCTCTAAACCTTTGTTTAGTTTGTTAGCACTTAAAGTATTACAAATTGCCTGAAAACTAAACAAACTCAAGCCCACGAGTGAAAAAATTAAAAAAAACATTAGGTTAATTAGTAGATACCAACATACTGGCTGTTTTCAGTGAAACACTTTGTTTTAGTTATGTCTCAAGTGATTGTGACCTGCTAAATCTTTAAAGAAGTTGCCTGCCTCTTCTAGCTGTGACTCATCACTTGTGCTCACACACAAGGTTCTCCACTGCAAAGCAGAGTTTGGGGAGTAGTTTTCAAAAATCAGATGCAAACACCTCTGTGAACCCAGTCCTTTAATTATCAGGTGATAATTGGAGCTCAGAGGAGCTTCTCAGTACCTGAAGGGAGCCTACAGAAAGGCTGGGGGAGGACTTTTAAAGAGGATATGTGATGGGAGGACTAGGAATAAGGAATGTAAATTGGAAGAGGGAAGATTCAGGCTGGAGATAAGAAAGAAATTCTTCATGGTGAGACACTGGAAGAGGTTGCCCAGAGAGGCTGTGGATTCCCCCTCAATCCCTGGAGGTGTTTAAGGCCAGGCTGGATGAGACACTGAGCAACTGGATCTAGTGGGAGATCTTCCAGGCTTGGAACTAGATTATCTTTACGGTCTCTTCCAACCCAAACCATTCCATGATTCTGCATCCATGCAGAAATATGTAGGGAGAAAACTGCAGCCTTGTTCAAGCAGCCGAAGTTGCAGTTATCAGCTCAAGGCAGCACTTTAAGGAAATATCTCACTTTTCAAAGTGGCACACATCCACCATCCCATCTAAGAGAGGGGGAAACACAAAACTTCAGTATTTCAAGCACCAGGGCAGGATTTGTGGAGGCTGATCCTGGTCCTCTAGACTTGGGCAAGTCATTTGACCCCATAACTCAGCTGCTGGGAGTAACTCTATTTGCTTAGCCCACAAGCTGATTGTGAGGATTAATTAATTACAAAGCACTTTGAAGACTGAACGTGGCATGTTAAGTACTATAAAGTACTACAACAAATTGATAAATTTGGAGCATGTGGGTCTTTTCTGAACTCTTTCTAGTAATCTTTCACTGCAAATGGATGAACAAATATCCCCACTACAGAGTGCCTGATCCCCTGTTTCTTACAGCACTGAGCTTATGCTGATTGAGCAAGGTGCTAAGTTGGTACAAACCATACTCTGTTTCACCTTTAAAATAAGCTGTGCTACCCTTTAAAACACAGTGTGACACATTATACTTTAAATACAGCCTGCTAATATGACTGTGATGATTCTCTTAAATGTGTTAGTGGAGCAAAACAGCTTTGGAAAGATTCCAGCCCTTTGGCTTTGGAGCTCTGTATGAGCTCTACATTTCCCATGTGTGTTGTTGATGACAGTTGGTGGCACCTTCCTGCTTCCCTGCTCCCAATTTTCTCTCCTGGCCACACCACGGTGGCTTGTGAGGTCTTTGCACCATGCAAACACTTGCAGGAGGTTCACCAAACTTTGAGTCTGCTGTTGAAGTGGGTGTTATTTGCACTGAAGACAAGTGCTTGCATTGCTGGCAATTGCCCTCTGTGTGCAGCCACGTGGGGAAAAGTTGAGTGCAAGAAGTAGTGATGTGTAGAGGGTAGGGGGTGGATGCTGCCAGTTGTGGCTCCTGCCATTACCCATTTGGATTTTATGCCAAGAAAACCAGGCACAAGTGCCAGCAGCAGCCAGGAGGAAGTCTGTCAAAGTATTTAATTTGAAACAAGAAACACTTTTAGCCTTGTATAGCTCAGGTTTTTAAGGCCATTTTTCTGGCACTATGATAATTTTTTTTTTCTCTGAAAACTTTGAAATCTGGTGTGTAAACACTAGGACTCTCGTAAAGAGAAGAATTTATTTCTCAGCTTGATAGGGTCAATTAACTCTAACTGGGATTAGCTAATGTTTCACAGAACCTGATGGTTTTGTGGTTAGAGAATCCCTGGAGGAGGGAAGATACCCACCTTTTCATGAGAAGCTCTAATAAAATTAGATACTGCTTTTGGGTTTATCAAAGGAGAATGGAAAGTAATGAAAATGAAAAGTGCAGCTCCAGAATCTAGTAAAAATCTGAATTTACTGCCTGATATATTCTCTCTTTTTCTGACCCATCTCCCCAGTCCTCCAAACACAGCCCCTGCTTATTTTTGCAGCCAGAAAGCCTTGTTCTATCTCTCCTTTTCTCTCTCAACATCCTGACCTCTAAACATCCCCCCCAAATAAGAAAAAGAAACGGAAATGCCAGCAAAACAAAGGATCATCTCCAAAATATCAAATAAAGCTGTCCTAGTCCCTTCATCTCCTTCCAAATTAGGAGTGAAGTATTAGGATATTACCAAAAAAAGCAGAACTTTCTTTTATGAAAGAGAAAAAGACTTATATCTTTGACAATTTGTTTGTGGTCAGAAAGCAAGCTCAGGAGCAAATGTTCTGGAGTTTACATGAGCAAAATAGGAGAGAGTAAAAGGAAAATAGAGAGGAAATATGAGGGAAAAAGAAAATAGAGATGAAATATGAGGAAAGAGGAAATAAGAGAGGATATGTTGAAGAAAGGGAAAGGGAAAACACTATCATCATTGATAAAAATATATTTCTTTAAATGTTTGCCCCCTTCTTTGTGAAAAAATAATCTTTTCATCCTATGGAAGGCTGGAAATCAGGAAGATTTTCTGATTGATTGCCCATAATTTGTGTATATGAACTGTATTTTCTTTTCATGCCCCTTATCAGGAAACTTTCTTTCCAGAGCCATTAAAAGAAATACTTTGCATTAATATTTTCTTTTTTTTTTAATGGATTTATGGGAATGTCCCAAAATAACCTCTACCACATTTGAGAATGCTTTCTAAAAGCAAACTAGTTGAACAAATGTTGGGGGGGGGAAACACCTGATGTCAAAATACAGACAAGAGTAGGGATTTTATTACCTCCTGATTTACAACAGTGATATGAAATCTGTGTTCAAAATGTAGAATTTGATCCCTCTTTTTTTTTGTTCACTGCTGATGCACTCTGATACCTGAAGCTCCAGCAAGGACACTGCTCAGGTTTTCTTTCTTTTTTTCCCCCCCAGATGCCTTTAATCTGTAATATCAGCAATAATCACTGCAGCATTGTTGCCTAGGCATTCTTGAAGAGTCAGAAGTGGACTGTAATTGAAGAGTTCATTACCAAGATCAGTTGGCTCCTTGATTACAGTGGCAAGGTGAAATATATATCCTCACCAAAAAGCAACTGCTAAACCTTTAGAGAAGTCACCCACTTTTCACTCTTTTTTCATTAGGACCCCGACAAGCTTGTCAGCAAAATTAAAGGTATGTCATTCACATCGTGCATGCATTGCAAAGGACTATAAACCTGCCAACCCCTTTGATGAAATAAAAGGGTTTTATTTATGATTCATGTAGGAATATGAGGTTATTTTTATTCTGTCAGTACACTAATAATCAGACAAGAGCTCAGGAAATGAGAAGGCAAACTGACAGGGAAGGTTCTGATAAAGGGGAACCCTCCAGGGTATTTTGCCCCCCTTTGTAATCTCCTCCTTTTTAGTGTGAGGTTATAAGCATGGCATAGCATGATCCTGCAAGTAGCTGGGCTCACAAGAACAAAGGGAGTAACTACCTAGAAGGTGTAATTCCAGAAGAAAAAGAAAATACTTCCACCAGAGAGGTTTGCATTGTTGCTGGGATGTGAGCATCAACTTCCCAGTCTGGGCATCCAAGTGAGTTGTAAAGATGCCCTTTTCTACTTGCTTTTTCTACTGGGCAATGTAACCAATCTTAACAACAAAAAAAGAGACTGTAAAACTTGTCCAAAGCCACTGCAAATTTGTTACCTGCTTGTCTGTATTCATTTTTACAGGATCCAAAGCAGGTACTTTCCCCAAGCTCTCCCAGTAAAGGGAAGGATGGGGAAATCTCTTGTCAATGTTTAGAGTAGCTGGGTATAAAGTTCCATTTGAAAATATGCCTTTCCCCTAGTTGTTTCAAATGTTTTGGCAGTTTGAAGCCAAAACTTATGGACAAACACAGATCCTTAGTATAGTGCATAACACTTTGGGTCCGTGAAGTGTTTTTAAATGAGAATAATGCCTTTTATAAATCAACCTGTTCAGTTAATGAATTAATTTTCCATTTTTTTATACAGTGGGGAGGAAGTTCATGAAGATGAGTGCCTTTAGCTTGAATTTGTGGGCTCAAGATAGAATCATAGAATAGTCTGGGTTGGAAGGGACCTTAAAGATCATCAATTTCCATAGACAGGGATACCTTCCACTAGATGAAAGCTTGTGTGTGCTGTGCAAATGCATCAGGGCTATCTCCACAAAGAGATTTTGGCCAAACTGCCTCTTTTCCAAGCACATTTCTCAATGTGTGTGTGTATAAACTTACCCTGCCCATGGTTTCACACTCAGATATTGGAGACAAGCACATTTCATAGATGTGGAAAGTGTTCTTTTGAAGAGAGATCTTTGTGTTTCATTGCTTTAGCTCTGTCCCAGCCAGGCAAAAGCTTCTGGAAGTGCATTTTGCACTTCTTGGTCTAAGCTGTCATTCACCCTGCAAGCCCAACTGTGATTAGAGAAACACTCCTTGTGAGTGAAAAGGTATCAGTGTATTTGCTGGCTGGCCTTAAGTAGGGTAGTTTGCTGAACAGTGGTGTGCTGGCAGGAAAACACAGCCTAGCAAAATATATGCAGGATGAAGTGAAACAAAGTTCACCCGAGGAAGGAAAATAATACTAATCCCTCATTCAATAAGCAGGGAGTTAAGTACATTTTACGTGTAAAGAAATGTAAAAGCAAAGGGAAGAAAGCACACACATATAAAGGTGGCCTGGCTGCCTCCCTCCCTAAAGACAACATATGGGGTATTTAGGTATTAATAATACCAGGACTTATATCCAACAAAATGCAGCCCCTGGTTTAAGTTTCCATCAAGTTTCAAGGTGTTTGAATTCCCTCTACCCAGAGAATCCTCTTGAAGTGAGGGATGATGCTAACATTTCCCTGGGTTGTTTAAAATAGTGAATAGACCAGCAGAGGATAATAACCCATGTTTGAGATGGGATTATATCCACTCTTCACTGCTGTGATCTCTGGGATAATTTCCCACATTGGGATTTGCACTTCTCAAGGGTGTGAGAAGTTTGGATTTGGCTACGTGGGGCTGGATCTGTGAAGATGAGTGGTGATCCAGGTATCAGAAATGGGCTGAGTGGATGTAGTCCGGTTGTTGAGCTTAAAGCAAGTCTCTGTGATCGTTCCAGGGCACTCCATAGTTACACCTTCCAGGCTTTTGTCGCTTGTCCTATGCTGAGATGAGGGGAAATATTTAAGGCTTGTGGTGCTACCGAAGGAAAATACAAGTCAGGGAGTAAAGCATTTGATACTGTCTCCCACAGCATCCTCACAGCTCAACTGAGGAAATATGGTTTGGATGATCAGGCAGTGAGGTGGGCTCTCAACTGGCTGAAGGAACAAAGCCAGAGAGTTGTGGTCAATGGGATAGAGTCCATCTGGAGGTCTGTGTCTAGTGGAGGCCCTCAGAGATCAGTACTGGGGCCAGTATTGTTCAATAAACTCATCAATAACTTGGATGAGGGACTGAGGGCACTGTCAGCAAGTTTGCTGGTGACACAAAGCTGGGAAGAGTGGCCAACACACCAGAAGGCTGTGCTGCCTCCAGTGACAGGCCGGAGAGCTGGGTGGGGAGAAATTCAATGAGATATAACAAGGGCAAGTGTAGGGTCTTAACACATGGAAAAGAACAACCCCATGTATCAGTAGAAGTTGGGGACTGAGCTGTTAGAGAGCAGTGTAGGAGAAAGGGACCTGGGGGTCCTGGTGGCCAGCAGGATGACCATGAGCCACCAATGTGGCCAAGAAAGCCAATGGCATCCTGGGGTGTATTAGAAGGGGTGTAGTCACTAGGTGGAGAGAGGTTCTTCTCTCCCTCTTCTCTGCCCTGGTGAGACCACATCTGGAGTGTTGTGTCCAGTTGTGGGGACATCAGCTGAAGGACAGGGAACTACTTGATGCCTGAATGCCTTCCTGTGTGACCTGGTCTTGGTGTTCCTGCTCCAGCAGGGGGATTGGATTAGATGATCTCTTGAGGTCCCTTCCAATCCCTGACATTCTGTGATTCTGTGTTCCTTTTCTTGGCTTCATGGTACTTTTTGGAGAGTCACCTGCTTTCTTTTCCAATGGGTAGACTTGGAATCACCCTTTTTTCATATTAATGTGGGATTTTTCTTCTATTTATTTTTTTTATGAGTTGATTTTTTAAACATCTACAGCAAAAGATTTTATGACACTTTGAAAGTCTTGGTGGCAACATAGCAAAGGGGTTCAGGACAAAGTATTTTCATTGCCTTCTTGAAAATTGATCAGATGGGAGCAACAGGATCCAGCTGTTTGCAGAAGCCTTGGTGCTTGTCCTCTCCTAGAAGCTAGTCTAGCGGCAAGAGCTGCCTTCTTCACAACTGTGCAGTGTTGAAAGGACAAGGAGTAGCCTCAAGGCAGTGCTGTCCCTTTAAAAACCTCCTTTGTGCTGTTGATGGGGTGATTTACAGCAAAGCAGAATTTAATTTCTCCCAGCTAATTACAAACTGCTCCTCTTCCAAACTCTTGATCCTTTCACACAGCCAAAGGCATCGCCTGCAAATCAGATGAACCCAAGATTTAGGAGGTGGCCCCACTATTCCCACAGCAGATGAGAACTTCTCCTTGTGCCTCTCCAGCCTGCTGTTGTGCGGGGAAGTAGAGCAGGTAACTACTTCATCAGGCTGAGATTTCACTCTCAGAGTGGAAGGTGGAGGTTCATTATGCTGCCTTTATCAGCAGTAAGGTTTACTGCCGAATCCATGAGAGATATTCATGTGAAACATGAGCAGAGAGAGAGAGAGAGAGAGAGGCATTGCATCTTTTCATTAATAAGCCCTCTTCTGGGATCCGGCATTAGTGAGATTCAGCGGATCATAGAGCACAGGGGTATCATTTTTACATGATTACTCTAAATTCTTAAACCAGAGGCTTAAGAGGGAGGCTTCTCACAAAGGCAGCTCTGGGAATTGCTAAATGATTGGCACAGCACTCACCAACGGGCTGAACCACTCCAGGTACCTCCAGTCATGGGGGGTACCAGCACTCCTTTTATTACCTGCCATCAAAGAGTGGAAAAAAAAGAGAAAGCAGAGCAAGGCAGATGTGCTAAACCTGCAAAATACCTCTCTAGTTCTGTCCAGCCTCCTCAACAACACTCTTTTATAATACTGATGCTAGACATGAGAATGAAATTCTTTAGGGTGAGGGTGGTGCAACACTGGAAGAGGTTGCCCAAGAGGTTGTGGAGGTGTGTAAGGCCAGGCTGGACATGGCACTGAGCAGCCTGATCTAGTGGGAGGTGTCCCTGCCTATGGGACCAGATGATCTTTAAGGTCCCTTCCAACCCAAACTATTCTATGATTCTATCTCACTGGCTGAGCTATTCTCTTCCCCCTGCCATATCTTCTTGGTGTCTGGCCTTATATCTAGTCTCTTTGATCCTACCTTCCTCAGGGGAACAAATCTCCCCTCTTCCGATTTACATCCATTATTTCTAGTCCTGCCATCACATATCCTATTAAAAAGTCCTACCTCTGCCTTTCTGTAGCCCCCTTCAGGTATTGATGAGTTACTCTGAGGTCCCCCCTGAGCCTTCACCAAGCTGAAAAACCCAACTCCTTCAGCCTGT
>VZTY01018439.1:10437-21877 GCA_013400935.1 Turnix velox
CAGTTATTGCAGTGCATGGCAAGGCAGATGGGAAGTTAGAATCATGTTACAGGAAGCTCATGTACTCTCTTGTAAGTTAGCCATGATGCTGGCATTAATCTTGAAGAGAAAAAGGTGGTCATGTGTGTCCTACATAGGACTTCACACCATGTTAGTGTTAGTGCTGAACCCAGCTTGAATAGATCATTGCCATAAAAAAAAAAAAGTATAACTAAAAACATCTTCTCACAGGCAGTAAAGCGCTTGAGAACTCCTGAGTTTAAGCCTTACGTTATCTTTGTGAAGCCTCTCATTCCAGAAAAGAAAAAACATACCCTAAAATCCTCCACGTCAGAAGAAATTACATCCCCCCTTGTAAGTATTCTAACTTTTAATCTCCTCTTTTTAGGCACAGAAATAGTATTTGGGTTATCATTTTATGATGTGGAAGAGTGAGAGAGTCAGTGTGGGCTTTGTGTTCATATATAACCATTCAGCTGGACCTTTAGAACAAGATTTTTGTCTCCTTTGAAACTTGACTATGAGTAATGTGAAGCACGTGGCACATCTTCCATGTGGCTTTGTCCTCCCATCCCATATCATATTCAAAATTCCTTCCCCTGCCTTTCTGTAGGACCCTTTCAGGTATTGATAAGTTACTATAAGGTCCCCCTTGAGCCTACTCATACACACAGATGACAGAGAGAAGTTAAATTAACTACAGAGTAAAAGAGCACTGCAATTGACAAGAAACTGCTCAACTATCTTCCCAGTTAAATGATGAGTCTAGGTCAATCCTCACTGAAACAGCAGTAATCTTGCATCTACAGAGATGTTAGCATTGTGTAAAGAGGAAAATGTGTGCTTCAGCATGTCACTGAGTTGCATACCTTGCTGTCCATTAGATGATCTTCTTCTTTTATAGCTGGAATTATCTTTAATGTGATCGATCCCCGAGACTGAGCCTGAGAAAGAATAAAAAAGTTTTGTTGCTTTGAAGGCAGAGACTTTGAGTTCCAGTTTAGGAACTGGTGTCTGTTTCTTCTCTGAATTTTAACAAGCCAAACTAATCTACTATTTAATTTAATTACAAAGACAATCATGACATTCCATGAATACTACACAACAACACTACCCACTTGGAGGCATCCAAAGTAACTACTTGGCTACAACATATTAAGACCTGCATTAAAATCCTTTCATTTAGTTTCATAAACTACATGAATTTCTGAGTTTACAGAGCATTAAATACTTCTGTGGCTTTTAGTATGACACTAAATGAAGTTTTTGCAGACTAGGTATTTTAAAGTGGTCTTTTGAAAAATATTACTTTATTTTCCTACATAGCAGCTAACTCGATTAGGGTGAAATGTAAACATCTACAAAGCCAACATCTCCTTTCACTCTAAAAATCTTTGCTAGGAACTGAAAAAGCACTTCTAAATGCTTTGGACATCTAGAAGAGGTTTATTTTAGATGCCTTAATGTGGATGAGATGAACCATGTTCTAGAGAGAGCTGCTATTGCACAGATTAAAAAGTAAATAGGGACAAACTTCTGTAGCTCTTCCTCAGAAAATAAAATCATGAAAAGAAACCACTACACTGCAGGTATTTAAAATGAGACAGGGGAACAGCAGAGGTATTTCAAAATACAATTTCATACTTTCAAAATACAATTTTATACCTCTACCCCAAGGTAAAAGTGGTCATTCTCCCTTATTCAGGATTATTTTGGTCTAAATTCAGATTAGGTGATGGAAATGATGCCAAGATACTTCAAGTCTCCTAGTGCTGCCATTGTTCTTATAGGGTCCCAAACTCCATTTTGCATCAGGACAAGGGGGAACTAAGTCACAAATAAGAGACAAATAAGCTTAAGAGCCCTGACCTGCAACACTAAGATTTGCAAGTACTAATGTTAGAGAACCTTGAAGGAAGAATTTACTATCACAAGGAATCTGCTCATGAAGAACGGACCAACAGCTCTACTGAACACACAGATGAGACTTTCTTCACATTCCCAATATATTATGAATCATAGAATTATAGAATAGTTTGGGTTGGAAGGGACCTTAAAGATCATCCAGTTCCAACCCCCCTGCCTCATGAGGAACTGTGTTGCCATTGTTGGTATTAAGCAGCAAAATCTCTCACCCCCTGACTGGAGACCATCTGAGCATTAACTGGTAAATCATCAAAACAATAATTCATGAAACTTCACAGAAATACTTTCTTTCTTCCTTTTTCATACAGAAAATCAGAGGCTATACTGAAAGCTACTAAAAACAACTCTATCACCACTATGCCAGCTGGGTGAAAAGAAACCTAGAAAATCCAAAAATCATTTCTGCAACCAGTTTTGGACTGAATACATTTATCATGTCATTTCTGCTTTCACTCTCCAAGTAGGTTTCACCTTGACATATATCTAACCAGTTTTCATAGAAGCTTTTGGTTGAAATTTCATAGCATTGGATATATTTTGGCAAGATATGTATAAATATTTATCTGTAGCTTGCATTTCTTTACATTGATCACTGAAAACCAATGAACTCTACACTCCATATGGCAGAAAAAAAGCAAGAAATCAGGGCAGTATCCATCCACAGAGACAGGACCTAATTGAATTTTTTCATTCAATGAGTTGAGTCACTGCTTCAGTGATTCAAAATTAGTGCATACATGATGGATACATGAATAAACTGTGTATCTTCTAGTAACACACTTTTCATTGTAATTCACTTGCCATAAACAAAACATAGTAAGGAAGTTCATAATGCAGCAACATGTGACTTTTCATCTTACTTGGTGATGATTCAGTTCACAGAAGTTTGAGGTCAAAACTGGCAGAAGAACTCTTAATGCAAAGGCAAAGAGGGATTTCATCTTTTAGCTCTCTAAGTATTTTAAATTTCATCACCTATTATAATTACTAGGTCACTCAACAGAAGAGACTTTGAAATGAAAATCAGTGCAGACCAAAATCTGACTTATTTCTTCGGGTCGTTTGTGAAGCACAGTGATACCATTGACTTCTCTTAATTCATCTCCAACATGAACAAGACCTGAAAATGATGGTAAATTAAATAAGTCTACAGACAGGAAAGCAACACTCTGACATTCAATCTAAATCAATAGCAGTCCCTTCCCCAGTTTAACAGACTTCTCAATAGAGACAAATCTCTGTTGCCAACATGCTCTGAGGTCTCCCACCCTTTATCCAATTTTTCATAGGAGACCAGTGTAGAGATAAAGGACACTCTGGAAAATCACTGCCTCTGTACTTGGATAATCACTAAGAATGCAAAATCCAATCAAATCTTGTGCAGTCCAAAGACACAATGCTGCCCATAAAGGGAGAAATGACATGGCCAACAATAGACAGAGTTACAGAAGAATCATAGAATAGAATCATAGAATAGTTTGGGGTGGAAGGGACCTTAAAGACCATCGAGTTCCATCCCCCCTGCCATAGGCAGGGACACCTCCCCCTACATCAGGCTGCTCAGTGCCTTGTCCAGCCTGGTCTTGAACCCCTCCAGAGAGGGGGCATCCACAACCTCTCTGGGCAACCTGTTCCAGTGCTTCACCACCTTCACTGGAAAGAATTTCTTTCTTATGTCAAGTCTAAATCTACCCCCTTCCAATTTACATCCATTGTTTCTAGTCCTCCCACCCCATATCATGTTAAAAAGAAAGTCAGACTTGATTATTAACACTCTGACAGGATGGTCTCTTTTTTTTTTCATAGAATAGTCTGTAAGTGTATTTAAACACCCATGTCCAAATGAAATTTTGGGTATTTGTATCACATTTGGTTAAAAGATGATCGTTGCAGTTATGCATCTACAGTGCAAGTGCAGAATTTTGGAAATTAAATCAGTTCACAAATGTGATTTTAAATCTTCCAAACCTTACCACTGCGATCAGCTGCACCACCTCTCATGATCCTTGCTACGATCACAGCTCCTGTACCCTCATCTCTTCTGATGGTAGCTCCCTGAAATAAAGTAGACACAGCCTGATCCCCCAGAAAACCATCATAGGAGTTTACCTTTAAATACACTGAGAGGTAAAATAACATGTAAACTAATGCATTTGAGAAATAATTAATTCTACCATTTTCTTAATGTGATAATTTTCATCATTGAGACCCAGCGAAGGCCCACACCTTCCTTCCTGCAGGCTCTTCCAAGTGTTTATGCGATCAGAGCCACCACTTAACATCTCCTTTCACACTAAGCTATCACTTATTTTAATGTTAATTGCAACAGGGAAAGAACTAATGAGGGCAGTGAGCATTTAGAGAAACTCAGAAGTCCTACTGTGTTAACCAACTTTACAAGCCCGTGCCTATAAAGAAAATAATGCAACATTGTGCAGGTATATTTATCAAATTCTTTTTTGTAATTTTACTAGCTACAGAACACTCCTAGTTTTGCTGATTATTTGAAAACATATTCAAGTATATTCTCCATACTCACTCTTCTACACTATAGTTTCATGGCTAGAGAGATCTCATACATACCAAGGGCTCTTTATTTTTCACTAGCCGAACAATTTTCACCGATTCCTCATCAAAATCATCATCAAAATTATCAGGAAGAGGTGGAAGGACTGGGTCAAAGTTCTTCTGTGCTACAGTGTCGTGTGCTGAAAGCACTGCCTACAAAAAGGCAATAAGAAACAGAAAGATAATGGGGTAACGTTACAGTCCCACTTCTGTTTCCAACAGCAAAGCAAACAGATCTCCCCCTTCAGATCCAGCTAGGAAAAAAAACAAACCACAGCCTAAAAAAAAAAACTTTTCTGCTCCCTCAAAATATATTCAAGAGAAAGAAGATGACATGGTGCATTATGCCTCAACAGCCTTTACATCCTAAAGCCTGTGCAGGAATCACACTGAAATAGGACTACACTTTCCAGGTGGTTCTTCCTTTCTCTTAAGAGACTCTCTGATGTAACTTTTCCACTAAAAACCATTCTCTTGGAATTCTGAAAAGGGATTTAGTGTGTTTTTTACCCTGAGATGAGGTGTTGACAACAGCTGAAGGAGCTCTTTTTCTTCATTATTCACTGGCGCACTCTGCAATTCTTCTATTACCTTTAAAAGAAAAATTAGCAATATCAAAACAAAAGGACTCCACCAAAGAAGGTCATTTATTTCCAGTGAGCCTTTGCTAACTTCTTTTACCCTTCAAGAACACAAGAAACACACAGACAAGAATTTTACTCACATCTTCAACTAATCCTGCTGCACTGTGTAAAACAGGAGTAGGACTCTGCCTTTCATAATGACGGAGTTTTTCATGAATCTGAAAAATATTACTGCGACATATTACAACAGAGAGAGAAAACTTTCTAAATACAATGAACTAAATTTAGATTTAAGGAACATCATTTTTCTGTGGTAAGCATCAGAAAAACAACCTCCCTTGGGATTACTGTTGTTTAGCAGTTTTTTCTTTTGGCTTACACTATTTTCACAGACAGAAAATTCATTAAGATTTCAGTAGCATGAGGGAAAACATGAAGCTACCTCACACTATATACAGCAGCAACAGTTTTTCTGAACAAAATACACCAATTGTCAATGAACACTCTTAATATTTGTACTAAAATAAAGACATGCTTGGTTAGGTACAGAATTTGACCCAAAAAAAGGCAAAAGTAAAGTAAGGAAACAGAGAATAAGTAACCTGTATGGAAAACAAACATTCATAACTAAAATTTTTACCTTCATCAAGCAGCCAAGACTTTTTTCACTGAAGACATCCCTAAGGAATCCCATTTCCTCTTTATGATTTGAATCAGGTCTTAGCTGAGAGGTCAGAAGGGCCAAAGTTTCATGCAATCCTAAATTTAAAGTCAAGACAGAACAACAATTTATATGAGCATATATGAAATCACCCTCAGTAACATAATGATCTTTAAGATCCCTTCAAAACCAAACTATTCTATGATTCTGCGCCAGTTAGAACACCTTGGAACCACTGATTATTTTTTTTAATCAAGAGGAAGAATATTAACAAACTTTGCCAACACACATTCAGAAACCATTAAGCAGAATCATGGCAGAGTTCTATAGACTGATCTTTATTGAGTAAATATAGAAAACAACATTAAAAGTTTGCTCATAGCCTACCAGCATATATTCAACTGCTTTAGGGCTGTTATGAAACTAGGTGTTACCTGAAATCCAACTAAATTCAAGAACTTTCACCTTCCCTGTTTTCTTTCAGGAAAAAAACTACTCATAAATCTAGCTGAACTGTCTCAGTTATATTTTAACTCCTTTTGAATTCTTTTCTTGTGTGAAACAAATGCAGTGAGGTTTTAGTCACTGCTCTGTTTGAAAACATGCAGGTAGTTACCTGAGTCTTCCGAAAGCACTGGCATGGCTTTGTTCTTAATCTTCGAGGCAAAGGTTCAATGTAAATCAACAGAATTATTTCTTCTTGCTGGGCTGCAGTTCAGTGGCAGTCCTGAAATGAGCAAAGACAAAAGTCCTGCACCTGGGTGGAAGCAATCCCAAGCACAGACACAGGCTGGGTGGAGAGTGGCTTGAGTGCAGCTCTGAAGAGAAAGACTTGGGGGTGTCAGTTGATGACAAACTCAACATGAGCCAGCAGTGTGCACTCGCAGCCAAGAAGGCACCAACCAAATCCTGGGTTGCATCAAGAGGAGTGTGACCAGCAGGTCCAGAGAGGGGATTTTGCCCCTCTACTCAGCACTGGTGAGACCCCACCTGGAGTTACTGTGTCCAGTTCTGGAGCCCTCAACACAAGAAGGACATTGAGGTGTTGGAGAGGGTCCAGAGGAGGCCACAAAGATGGTCAAAGGGTTGGAGCAACTGCCCTATGAGGACAGGCTGAAGGAGTTGGGGTTGTTCAGCCTGGAGAAGAGAAGGCTCAGAGGGGACCTCAGAGTAACTTCTCAGTACCTGAGGGGGTCCTACAGAAAGGCAGGGGAAGGAATTTTTAANGGACAAGGCACTGAGCAGCCTGATGTAGTGGGAGGTGTCCCTGCCTATGATTCTATAATATCTAAACTCAAGGATGTAAGAAAAAGGGCAATCCAGTAAGAAAAGTGAATCTCATTTCATCTCTCAAGTGTTCAGTTTAACCTGCAGTTATTCTATAGGCTAAAGCATAAAAAATATTATGTAATAACCATATAGTATCTCAGATAAAGTCGATCTATACAAGAGCATCATAGAATCATAGAACAGTTTGGGTTGGAAGAGACCTTAAAGATCATCGAGTTCCAACCCCCCTGCCATAGGCAGGGACACCTCTCACTAGAAGACACCTTCCTTTCTTATCTCTAGACAGACTGTTTTCGGAGACCTTAGTATCCTATAGGCACAGACAGAAAGGACAAAAAATAGTCTGCAGATGAGACGTCTAAAAGCACCGATAAACACTATTTGCACAGAGAGATGCTACAGCTCTTCCACTGCAAGGGAAAGGGGCGGCGGCGAAAGGGCGAGAAGCGAGGCTGCTGCTGCTGCCCGGGCTCCGCGACACCCGGAGCGGCTTCTGTCCGGCCCTGAGGGCTCTGACACCGTCCCCTGACAGCGTCCCCCGCTACTCCAACTCACCCATCGATCTTCCAGGGGTCAGTCTACGGCCCTACGGTCCCACAAGACACCAGAAGCGATACCCAGTTCTCCGAGATGCGCCTCAATGGCCGGTAGGACCGCCGTGACGACGGAAGTTTACCCTCAGTCCTCCCATTCTCATCTCTATAGCAGTTCGGTCCTCCACGACCCCACAAGTTCCCCTTCAGTCCTCCGAGCGCATCTCTATGGCAATTTGGTCCTCCACTACGTCGGCAGTTCTCTGTCAGTCCTCCGAGGGTCATCTTTGCAGCGGTTCTCTTCTCCAGAACCCCTCACCTGCACCTTCCGTCCTCCGAGGGGCATCTCTGCAGGTGTTCTCTTCTCCAGAACCCCTCATCTGCACTTTCCGTCCTCCGAGGAGCATCTCTCCAGCGGTTCTCATCTCCAGAACCNCCGAGGAGCATCTCTACAGCGGTTCTCATCTCCAGAACCCCGCACCTGCACTTTCGGTGCTCCGAGGGGCATGTCTGCAGGTGTTCTCTTCTGCAGAACTCCTCACCTGCACTTTTCCCTCCGAGGGGCATCCGTGCAGCGGTTCTCTTCTCCAGAAACCCTCATCTGCACTTTCCATCCCCTTTATGGCATCTCTGCAGCGGTTTTCTTCTGCAGAACCCCTCATTTGCACTTTCGGTGCTCCGAGGGGCATCTCTGCAGCGGTTTTCTTCTGCAGAACTCCGCGTTTGCACTTTCGGTGCTCCGAGGGGCATCTCTGCAGCGGTTCTCTTCTCCAGAACCCCTCACCTGCACCTTCCGTCCTCCGAGGGGCATCTCTGCAGGTGTTCTCTTCTCCAGAACCCCTCATCTGCACTTTCCGTCCTCCGAGGAGCATCTCTACAGCGGTTCTCATCTCCAGAACCCCGCACCTGCACTTTCGGTGCTCCGAGGGGCATGTCTGCAGGTGTTCTCTTCTGCAGAACTCCTCACCTGCACTTTTCCCTCCGAGGGGCATCCGTGCAGCGGTTCTCTTCTCCAGAAACCCTCATCTGCACTTTCCATCCCCTTTATGGCATCTNATCTGCACTTTCCATCCCCTTAGTGGCATCTCTGCAGCGGTTCTCTTCTGCAGAACCCCTCATTTGCACTTTCGGTGCTCCGAGGGGCATCTCTGCAGCGGTTTTCTTCTGCAGAACTCCGCGTTTGCACTTTCGGTGCTCCGAGGGGCATCTCTGCAGCGGTTCTCATCTCCAGAACCCCTCACCTTGCACTTTTCCCTCCGAGGGACATCTCTGCAGGTGTTTTCTTCTGCAGAACCTCTCACCTGCACTTTCGGTGCTCCGAGGGGCACCTCTGCAGCGGTTCTCCCTGAACTTTCCGTCCTCCGAGGGGCATCTTTCCAGCGGTTCTCCTCTCCAGAACCCCTCACCTGCACTTTCCGTCCTCTGAGGGGCATCTCTGCAGAGGTTCTCTTCTCCAGAACCCCTCACCTGCACTTTCGGTGCTCCGAGGGGCACCTCTGCAGCGGTTCTCTTCTCCAGAACTCCTCACCTAATCCCAACCGTAACTCTAACCCTAAACCTGACCCTAACCCAAACACTTTACACTAAACCTACCCCTATCCGAAAACCTATTCCCTAACACCAACCGTTACGGTTGGGGTTCGGGAAAGTAACAGGGTTAGCGCTGGGGCTATGTTTATGGTTATGGTTAGGTAAAGGTTTAGAGTTAGGGTTAGGGTTAGGGTTAGGGTTAGGGCAAGTAATAGGCTAAGGGTTGGGGTCAGGATTAGTGTTAGGGTTAGCGTTATGGTTAGGGTTATGGTTAGGTTTAGGGTTAGAGTTTGGAGTTACATTTAGTGTTAGGGTTAGTCTTATGGATAGGTTTAGGGATAGGGTTAGGGTTAGGGTTAGGGTTGGTTTTACGAGGTATGTTTTGAGTTAGGGGTTAGTGTTAGGGATAGGGTTAGTGTTAGGCTTAGGCTTAGGTTTAGGCTTAGTGTTAGTGTTAAGGATAGGGTTAGATTAAGGGTTAGGGTTAGGGTTAGGGTTAGGGGGTTGTTTTATAGTTAGGGTTAAGTTTCAGTGTTTGTACTACTGTTGTGAGAAATATGATTAGGGTTAGGGTTTGGATTTGGGTTAGGCTTAGATTTATGGTTAGTGTTACGGTTGGTGTTAGGGGATAGGTTTTCAGATAGGGGTAGGTTTAGGGTAAAGTGTTTGGGTTAGGGTCAGTTTTTGGGTTAGGGTTACGGTTGTGGTTAGGGAAAGCAATAGGGTTAGCATTAGGGCTAAGTTTATGGTTATGGTTAGGGATAGGTTTAGAGTTAGGGTTAGGGTTAGGGCAAGTAATAGGCTAAGGGTTGGGGTCAGGGTTAGTGTTAGGGTTAGCGTTATGGTTAGGTTTAGGGTTAGAGTTTGGAGTTACGTTTAGTGTTAGGATTAGTCTTATGGATAGGTTTAGGGACAGGGTTACGGTTAGGGTTAGGATTAGGGTTTTGAGTGTTAGGGATAGGGCTAGGGTTAGTGTTAGGGTTGGGGTTAAGATTAAGATTAGGGTTGTTTTTACGAGGTAGGTTTTGAGTTAGGGGTTAGTGTTTGGGATAGAGTTAGGGTTAGTGTTAGGGTTAGGCTTAGTGTTAGTGTTAAGGTTAGGGTTAGATTAAGGATTAGGGTTTGGGTTAGGGTTAGGATTAGTTTTAGGGTTAGTATTAAGCATAGGGTTAGCATTAGATTTATGGTTAGTGTTACGGTTGGTGTTAGGGTCATGGTTATGGGTTAGGGTCAGGTTTAGGGTTGGGGTTAGGTTTAGTGTTAGGGTTATGATTAGGGTTAGTATTAGGGTTTGTGTTAGTGTTCAGATTAGGATTATGCTTAGGGTTGGGGTTAATGTTAGGGAGTAGGGTTAGGGGTAGGGTTTAGGGTTAGGATAAGTTTTATTATTATGGTTAGTGGTTGATTTTAGGGTTATGTTTATAATAAGGTTTTGAGTCAGGTGTAGGGTTAGGGGTAAGGTTAGGATTAAGACTAGGTTTAGGCTTAGGGTTAGTCTTAGTGTTAGGGTCTGGTTTAGGGTTTGGTTTAGGAGGTAGATTTAGGGTTATGGGTTAGGCTTTGTCTTAGGGTTAGTGTTAGTGTCACAGTAGGTTTAGTGTTAGATTTACTCTTAGGGTTCAGGTTAGGTTCAGGGATAGGGTTTGGGTTTAGGGTTGGGGTCAGTTTTAGGGGTTAGGTTTAGTGTCTGGGTTAGGCTTAGGGTTAGGATTAGGGTTTGGCTAAGGGGTTGGTGTTAGTGTTAGGGTTAATATTAGGGTGACGATTACGGCTATATTTAGGGTTAGACTTTGGGTTTAGCGGTAGGGTTAGGGTTAGGTTCAAGGATAGGGTTAGGGTTTAGGGTTAGGGTTTAGGGTTAGGGTGAGTGTTAGGGGTTAGGGGTTACTGTTTGGGTTAGGGTGGAGTGAGAAAAAGGATTATGTTTACCGTTAGGGTTTGGATTAGGGTTACTCTTAGTGTTAGGGTTAGGCTTTGACTTAGGGTTAGTCTTAGGGTTAGGGATATTCTTAGGTGTTAGGGTTAGTCTTAGGGTTAGTGGGAGGGATTTGTGGCTCGTTGGAGGGGCTTTTGCCTACTGAGAGAGTTTTTTAGCTACTGGGAGGGTTTTTTGGCTTGTTGGAGGGGTTTTTGGCTACTGGGAGGGGCATTTGGCTACTGGGAGGGGCATTTGGCTACTGGGAGGGATTTGTGGCTCGTTGGAGGGGTTTTTGGCTCCTGGGAGAGCCATTTGGCTAGTGGGAGGGATTTGTGGCTCGTTGGAGGGGTTTTTGCCTACTGAGAGAGGTTTTTGGCTACTGGGAGAGTTTTTCTGGCTAGNGCTCCTGGGAGAGCCATTTGGCTAGTGG
>VZTY01018447.1:3789-16936 GCA_013400935.1 Turnix velox
CTAAAGGGCCCCACAAGAAAGGTGTTTACAAGGGCATGGAGTGATGGGATGAGGAGTAATGGTTTTAAACTGGGTCAGGGTTAGATTAGACAGTTTGAAAGTGTAATATGGAAAGTTTCTCTAAGTGTGTCCAAGTAGATCAGGTTTCCCATGTGTCAGGTTTTATGATCAGTTAACTGGGACATGTGTCTCAATTGTCACCAGTCTTTAAGAAGATCCCTTTTGATTTATAAGCACAGCACAAAACCAAGTGCTGACACCCAAAAGGGGGTGTCACAGGCTACTTGACAAACTGTTCTGCTGCTGTGGATGATGTTCAGAATCAGAAAATTGGAATTAAACTCTTAATTCTCCTGCAGTGAGCAGTGACATCTTCCACAAGATGAGGTTGCTCAGAGCCTCATTAAGCCTGGCCTTGAATTTCTCCAGGGATGGGGCCTCCACCACATTCCTGGGAAATATCTTCCACCCTCATGGTGAAGAATTTTAAATCTTTTCCCCTCATGCTGTGGCTACAGGCCCCATAAAAGTCTTCCTCCATCCTGTAGGTCACCTAAGACACTGCTAAGCCACCATTAGTCTTCTCTGAACCCTTGGATTATCTCTATGGCTTGCTCTGGACCCTCTTCTCCAGGTTCATGTACTTGTGCTGAAGGTTCCACAGCTGAAGATAGAAACCCAAGGTTGAGTTTCACCAGAGCAGAGGCAGAATTCACCTCTCTTTACAGCTTTTCTGATAGAACCCAGGACATGGTTGACTTCCGGGCTTTGAGATCATGTTGTTGGCTCAAGTTGAGCTTTTCATCCCCCAAATCCCCAAGTCTTTTTTCCACAGAAGCCAAATAATGTCTAATTTGTCTCAAACTCCCTGAGAAATATGAGGTGAGGGGGTGGGACTGTTCCTCACATGAGGAAAAAAAAGAAAGCCTTCAGAGAAAGGTTTCTTTGTGTGTGAGTGAAAGCTGAAGGTGGTTAGATAATAATTTTTATTTTATTTTAAAGTCTTTCTATTTTAATGCTGTTTTCAGGGTGAACACTTTGGAACCACCGAAGCCACAGAAGCTTTTTTTGCAATGACCAGATTATTTCAGTCTAATGATGTGAGTACCTGCTTTTTGCCCCTGGTTTTGTTTAGGAATTTGGAGGAATTGCAAACCAGTTGGATACTGGGATTTGGGAGGAGGGTTAGGCAAGTATTTCAGAGAGAACAAGCTCTGAATTCAGCTCTTGCTGCAGGAAATTCAGGATTTGGAAACAAAAGTCTGAATAATAACACAGATTTTCTTCTGCAGGTTGTTTTGGGTGGTGTTTTTATTTCCCCATCAGTTGAATTACTGTTGTAAAGAGTGTGGATGATGCCAAAAAGCTTTAATACACAAATTAGTATCATTTTATGACTGTTTCTTAAACAGATGTGGATTATTTGCAAGTGTAACTCAAAATAGAATTTAAAAATGGACTGTAGATCAAATACAGCTTGCTCTGTTCATGAATCATAAAATCAAGGGGTGAAACCATCCTAAAAAGACTGGATTAAACTTTGTACAATGTTAAAATCCTTCTCAAATCCCTTTTGCAGAGTGAGACCTCAGAATGTGTGTCATGGAATGAGTCTCATTAATTAAAAATGTAATTTTTTTATTTTAATTTTTTTTTTCATTAAAAGGAACACAGATTTGTGTAGATTTGGCTGAGGAAGGTGTCATTGCACAAAGATAGAAGGAAAATTTTAGAAAAATATTTTTAAAAATCCAAATATGATGTTTTCTTTCAAAGAATTAAAATGTTCTTCATGGGAAAGAACTTCTTCCTGAATATCCCCAGTTTAGAAAAAGATTTTTTAAAAATTAAAATACATTGTCTTCTTTCAAAGAATGAAAATGTTCTTCAGGGGGAAGAGCTTCTACCTAAATATTCCCAGCTTAGAAAATTATTTTTAAAGTATTTTTTCACATAGAGGAAGCTGATTTTGAGGTTTTTAACTGATAATGGTAATGTTTCTTATTCTTCTCCTGGTTTGCTTGATAACTAGACAACAGCTTTACTCCCTGTTATCAGACAGGTTTATGGCTTTGATAAGATAAAGAGGAGGGAGTTGTTTTAACTTTTTATTGTTCATTCAAGTTTAAAAGCTCCTAGGATGTGTTTATTCAGAATTTAATGGTTTTCCTTGATCCACAGCAAACCCTCAGAAGGATGTGTTACCTCACTATCAAAGAGATGGCCAATATTTCTGAGGATGTCATCATTGTCATGAGCAGGTGGGAGAACCTAGAGAAAAGTTTAGAAAAAGATTTTTTCAAATTAAAATAGATTTTCTTTCAAAGAATTAAAATGCTCTTCATGGGGAAGAACTTCTTCCTACAGATCCCCAGTTTAGAAAAAGATTTTTTCAAATTAAAATAGATTTTCTTTCAAAGAATTAAAATGCTCTTCATGGGGAAGAACTTCTTCCTAAATATCCCCAGTTTAGAAGAAGATTTTTTGAAATTAAAATATGTTTTATTTCAAAGAATTAAAGTGTTCTTCATGGGGAAGAACTTCTTCCTAAATATCCCCAGTTTAGAGGAAGATTTTTCAAATTAAAATAAGTTTTCTTTCAAAGAATTAAAATGTTCTTCGTGGGGAAGAACTTCTTCCTAAATATCCCCAGTTTAGAGGAAGATTTTTCAAATTAAAATAAGTTTTCTTTCAAAGAATTAAAATATTCTTCGTGGGGAAGAACTTCTTCCTAAATATCCCCAGTTTAGAGGAAGATTTTTCAAATTAAAATAAGTTTTCTTTCAAAGAATTAAAATATTCTTCGTGGGGAAGAACTTCTTCCTAAATATCCCCAGTTTAGAGGAAGATTTTTCAAATTAAAATAAGTTTTCTTTCAAAGAATTAAAATATTCTTCGTGGGGAAGAACTTCTTCCTAAATATCCCCAGTTTAGAGGAAGATTTTTCAAATTAAAATAAGTTTTCTTTCAAAGAATTAAAATATTCTTCGTGGGGAAGAACTTCTTCCTAAATATCCCCAGTTTAGAGGAAGATTTTTCAAATTAAAATAAGTTTTCTTTCAAAGAATTAAAATATTCTTCGTGGGGAAGAACTTCTTCCTAAATATCCCCAGTTTAGAGGAAGATTTTTCAAANGGGAAAGAGTTGAAAAGAACCTTCCAAGGCCATCTAGTCCAACCCCACTGCAGTGAGCAGGGACATCTTGCACTAGATGAGGTTGCTCAGAGCTTCAGCAAGCTTGGCCTTGAATATCTCCAGGATTGGGGCTTCCACCACCTCTGGGCAACCTCTTCTTCTTAATGTCTCATCTAAATCTGCCCTGCTGTGACCTAAAACCTTTGCTCCTCATCCTATTTCTCCATGCTCTTGCAACCAGACTCTCCCCAGCTTTCTTGTAGACCCTATTAGGATCTGGGTGACCACTATGAGGTCTCCATGGAGTCTTCTCCAGCCTGAACACCCCCAACTGGATCATCCTGGTGTGCTGATGGCTTCACAAGTGGAAGTTCTCACCTTCCTCAATCACCTCTTGATCTGCTGGCCACATATTAGCTCCAGATTTATTTTTTAAGGTCTTTTGGATAAACTGTGCTTAAATTTTTTGCTTTTTATGCTCCATCCCTCAAGTATCCACCCTTTTTTCCCCTTTCTTAGGGTACAATGTTACAAGCCATCGAGAGATACATGAAGCAAGCCATTGTAGACAAAGTCCCCAGTGTCTCCAGTTCTGCTCTGGTGTCCTCTTTGGTGAGTAAACCAATATAGAATTATAAATCTTTAACTTTTTTGTGTCTGGAAAGACGAATTTAATACATTTGTGGCTCTGCTTGGTCTTTATTTTGCTTTTTCTTCATCCCTTTTTCCTTTGATAAAACCTTTTTTTACCTCCTTGCTAGAAAAGAACAGAAAAATAGTAGCAATTAAATTTTTTTGGCTCAAGCAGACTCCTCAAACTCCTTCCTTAAAGATTTTTTTTCCCATTAGGGTATCTTAATTGCAATAATTTTAATTACAAATTGTTCAGCCATCTTTCTGTGCTGCTGATGATTAATTTCCCTTATTAATTTTGAAGAATCGTGCACATTTATTGACTGTGAAAGTGTTTATCATTTTGAGAGTGAGGAGAAACAACCTCATCTCTTCTTTTGAAGAGCTAACTGTGAAAAAGTGAGGGGTTTATTATCCTGAGAAGATAATATCCTGTATTTTTAGGTTGCTAATGTGTAGTAGGAGGGTCAGATGGAGTTTTTCCTCACCCCTGTTTAGGAGAAAAGGCTGGAAAAGATCTCATAAATTTAATATTTTTTACTAAAGAGGAGAATACAAGTGAAGGGAAGGTAGTCTTGAGGTTGTGATGTAAGAAAAAAGGTGGTTTAGAGATTTATAGGGTGAAAAGACTGGTAGGATTGGCCATCTCAAGTGCTGGGATCACTTTTGGATATTTATTTATAGGATAATAATAATTTAGATATATATTTATTTAATATAAATAATATTAGGGGATCAGATCAAGTTCAGAGAAGGAGAATGGAGCTGGTGAGAGGTTTGGAACCCAAATCTTGAGAGAAACTGCTGAGGGAGTCTGGAGAAAAGGAGGCTAAAGAGACCTTGCTCTCCAAAACTACCTGAAAGAAGGGTGTAGAGAGGTGGGGGTCTTTTAATGCTGACAACTGAAGTCTTCCTGATGAATTTCCCCAACATTGTCTTCTGTCCTGTTTGAACATAAAGAAAATCTCCTTGAGCTGCTTTTTTCTTCACTGAAAAAATTGTATCCATGCAAAGTGTGTACCTAGAGCATGCAAAAAAAACCTCCTAGATTGTCTCAAACTCTTTAAATTTAAAAGCAGAAGGTAATATTTGTGTTTTTTCACCAAGTTTCTGGTGTTAGCTTGTCTTCAGTCTAAATTTTGTGGCTTCTTCCAGCACATGATGAAGATCAGCTACGACGTGGTCAAAAGGTGGATCAATGAAGCTCAAGAAGCAGCTTCTAGTGACAACATCATGGTGCAGGTATGTTTTGATGATGTTCTCCAGGAAGATCTAGAGGTTTCAGATGATATTTAGATGATATTAGATGATATTCTGTGAGTTCTTAAGGTAGTTTTATTAAAAACAGGTTGTATTTCTTTTTTTCCCTTATTCTTTTAAAGGCAAGAATTGACTTTTTAAGGAAATGACTGCTTAAAAGAAAAAAATCATGAGTTTCTCCATGATTTAAGTGCTAGAACTGGCTATTTAGGGCACTTTTCTGCCCTTTCCTTCTTAACCCTCTGATAACCAAGGTGCCTCTCACCATTTCAAACCAAAAGCTTTCAAAAAACTCAATAAATTTCCTTGTTAACCTCTTAATCTCTAATCTTGCCCATCAGAAAATTCATCATTTTCTGCTGGACCACAGAGATTATCCCAAATATCAGCAAAATCAGAGAATTATAGAGTTTGAAGGAATCTTCAGAGGATATTTTGTACTAGATGAGGTTGTTCAGAGCCTCATCAAACCTGGTCTTGGATGTCTCAAGGGATGGAGACTCCACAACCCTCATTGGGAAGAATTTCTTTTTAATCTAAACCTCTCCTGCTCTAAGATATCCATATCAGCAAAATCTTCCCACAAATACTCCAGGCTGACATGAAAATGGAAGTATTTTGGGTGTTGAGTCAATGTTAATCTGTCAAATCGAGTTCTTGCCCAGTTTTCAGCCTCATTAAACCTTACTTTGAATCCTTCTTTTGGCAAAAATCCCACAAAACCACTTGGCAAAGGAACTTGAAATGTTCTTTTGTGCTTTTTACCATAAAAGCCTCAAGGATTTTTACAATCAGGGGGGTCATTTAAGGGCTTTGCAATATCCTGGATGTAAATTAAGGTGAGGCCTTTGAAGTTGTGACTATTAATGGGGAGAAAAGAGTGTAAATTAATTTCATGCCCCTTTTGATCTTATGGTGGATGGGAAAGGGGAGGAAATACTTCAAGCTTGTCAGGAAACTTGGATTATTTGAGGTTTGAAGGTGTTTTGGCCAAGAAAAAGTGTTTTTTGTGGCTCTCTTGTGTCTGTTTGAGGGGTGATTTCATTCATGGATATAAATATGGAAAGGGAGGATGGAGCCAGGCTCTTCTCAGTGACCTCCAGTGATAGGACAAGGGGAAATGGGTGCAAGCTGGAACACAGGAGAGAAATATAGGAAAAAACTCTTTTTTACAGTGAGGGTGACAGAACAATGATGTGGGGTCTCCTCTGGAGACATCCAAACCCCATCTGGACACCTTCCTGTGTGACCTTATCTAGGTTTTCCTGCTCCAGCAGGGGGATTGGACTAGATAATCTCTTGAGGTCCCTTCCAATCTCTGATATTTTGGGATTCTTTCAACTCTGGTGTGTTTTTAATTATTTCTGATTCTCTAGTACCATGCCCTGGGGGTGCTCTATCACCTGAGGAGAAATGATCGCCTGGCTGTTTCCAAGATGTTGAATAAATTCACCAAATCTGGACTGAAATCCCAATTTGCCTATTGCCTGCTGATCAGAATTGCAAGCAAACTCCTGAAGGAGTCTGAAGAGGGGTGAGTGAGAGGCAGCATTCTCATTCTAACAACTTTTGAAGGCTCTTTCCAACTCTGTGGTTCTACAGTTTGAGATAAATAAATGGTGGTTAGGAGTTTTGTGGGTTTTAAATTTTTATAGATTTACAGACAGGGAGAATTGTGAATTTTAAACCGAATTGCAGAATGGCAGGATGAGTGTGGTGGAGTTTGAGGTTTTATTTTGACAATGCACCTCAAAAACATTAAATCAGAGAACATGATGTGTTGGAAGGGATCTTCAAAGGCCATCTTGTCCAACCTCCCTGCAGTGAGCAGGGACATCCTGCCCTAGATGAGGTTGCTCAGAGCCTCAGCAAGCCTGACATTGAATGTTTCCAGGGGTGAATTATTTTCTTTTTAGGGCAGGCTGAAGGAGTTGGGGTTGTTCAGCCTGGAGAAGGCTCAGGGGGGACCTCAGAGGAGCTTCTCAGTATCTGAAGGGGGTTACAGAAAGGCAGGGGTAGGACTTTTTAATAGGGTCCAGGATGGCAGGACTAGGAGAAATGGATGCAAATTGGAAGAGGGGAGATTTAGGCTGGAGATAAGCAAGAAATTCTTTAATTTGAGAGTTGTGAGACACTGCAAGAGGTTGCCCAGAGAGGTTGTGGATGCCCCCTCAATCCCTGGAGGTGTTTAAGGCCAGGCTGGATGAGGCATTGAGCAACCTGGTGTGGTGGGAGGTGTCCCTGCCCATGACAGGGGGGTTGGAACTAGATGATTTGAAGGTCCCTTCCAACCCAAACCATTCTATGGGGTCTCCACCACCCCTCTGGGCAACCTCTCACCACCCTCATGGTGAAGAACTTCTTCCTCATGTCTCATCTAACCCTGCCCTGCTCTAGTTTCAAACCATTGCCCCTCATTCTATCACTCCAAGCCCTTGCAGGTAGTCCTTCTATGCTTTAACCTTTTAATGAAATTCTTTTATCAGTGAAATCTTTTTCAAGTTGTCCATAATAAATGATTGCTAATCACGTCTCTGTTTCTGGAGTGTAGATTTTGAAGATAATATCAGGATGAGTAGAATCATGATAAATAGGAAGTTTAAATCTCAGGATCAGTAGAATAATGATAAATAGGGAGTTTAAATATCAGGATCAATAGAATCATGATAAATAGGAAGCTTAAATGCCAACAATGAGTTGAGTGTCATGTTGTTTTAGCTGTTTTTTCTCTCAGCATCTCAAAAATGTGCTTTTTTGTGGTTTGTATCTAATCCAAGTGTGAAATATCTTCTGATCCCAGCCATGAAAGTCCACTCTTTGACTTCATCGAGAGCTGCCTGAGGAACAAGCACGAGATGGTCATTTATGAAGCTGCTTCTGCCATCATCCATCTCCCAAATTGCACAGCCAGGGAGCTGGCACCAGCAGTTTCAGGTTGGTTGTAAAGTCTTTTTATGAAGCTTAAAAATAAAAAGATGGTAAAACAAATTAAAAAAAATTACAGAATTTCTAAAATACTGCACTCAAACCTGTTTTATCCCCATTGTGGATGAGAATCTTCATCCTTTTTTTTCCCATTTCATCCAAAACTGTTGAGAATAGGTTCTAAAAGGCTGAGCGTTTTTTTTTTCCAGCTGTGGGAGGGATGTGTCACAAACAGCTGTGTCACAAACAGCTGCACAAGCCACGTGTTACTGATGGAAAATAAAAAACAGAAGGTTTATTTTTAATTTGTGAATCTTGTGATCAAGTATGAATAGAGCTGCTTGAACACTTAGCAGCATGGAGCTGAATGTGAATACATTTTACTTTCCATTTTCTTTCTTTGAAAGAGATTTTATTTAATTTTCTGCTTTGCTGAATTCTGACTCGACTATTTGCACCTCTTGGTCTCAAAATGCTGGCCCAAAATTATTTCCTTTTCCATCTGATGTGGTCATAAAGGCCTTCTACTCCCCAAATACCTTTGATTCTTAGAACTGCAATGCTGGAAACCACTTTTTACTAAACATTCTAACATTTTTGAGTTGTTTCTCTTGATTCTATTGTTTTAATTTATTTTTTTTTAATTTCTTTTCAGTGCTGCAACTCTTCTGTAGCTCTCCCAAACCTGTTTTGAGATACGCAGCTGTACGGACTCTAAATAAAGTGAGTGACCTCAAATAAATTCTGTCTTTTTAGATATTCCAAACCCATTTGGATGTTTTTCCCTGCTCTGGGTGACCCTGCTCTTGCAGGGGTTGGGCTGGATGATCTCCACAAGTCCTTTAGAACCCTAAACCACTCTATTATTGCTTCCAAAGGCTTTAAATGAGCATAAAACTGGGCATCAGATCAAACCTGGCTTCAGGCCTAATGATGATGATCTGAAGAAGAGCAATTGTGATTTATTTTATTTTGGAAACACTCTGTGTTGGATAATTTAGCTTGTTCCATGCCAAATCTCCTGGTGTGCCAGAAATCTTCTCCACACTCAAGCTGTGTCTGCTCCTTTCTGAGCTCTGGGGCTGTAACAAGCTGTATTTTGGGTAATTTATGGGCTGTAGTTTTAATTTGTGGGTTCTCTGATATAAAGCAGCAGAATCCTAAATGTGACTAGGATGCATGTGAAATAAATAATATTGTAATTTCAAAGCTCTGTGCAGCCACAGAAGTGATTTGTGGTTGTCAAAGCCACGAGCTGGAACTTATTGAGGAACAAAATCTGAGCTTTGTTTTGATCCTGACATTGATAAAATGATATAGGTTTAATTGCAGTGCTTGGGAGGAAAAAGAGGGGGGAAAAGTGCTTTATTTTAATAATTTTTAAGGGAAAGCTTTGACTTTTAGGATATTCAGTCTGGAGACCTCATAGTGGCCTACCAGTATCTGAAGGGGCCTCCAAGAAAGCTGGGGAGGGGAGTTTTGTCAGAGTAGGGGGCAATAGGATGAGGGGCAATAGGAGGGGCCTTAAACCAGAGCAGGGCAGGTTTAGATTAGATTTTAGGAAGAAATTCTTCCCCATGAGGGTGGTGAGACACTGGGAGAGGTTGCCCAGAGAGGTGGTGGAGGCCACATCCCTGGAGATATCCAAGTCCAGTCTTGCTGAGGCTCTGAGCAACCTCATCTAGAGCAAGATGTCCCTTCTTACTGCAAGGGGTTGGACTAGATGACCTTTGAAGGTCCTTTGTGGTCCTTTCCTTTTTGGAAGGTCCTTTCTTTTGATCCTTCTTTTTGGAAGGTCCTTTTCTGGTCCTTCTTTTTGGAAGGTCCCTTCTTCTGGTCCTTTCCTTTTTGGAAGGTCCCTTCTTCTGGTCCTTTCCTTTCTGGAAGCTCCTTTCCTTTGTGGTCCTTTCCTTTTTGCAAGCTCCTTTCTTGTGGTCCTTTTCTGATTCTGTTTCATTGCTCCAGTGTGATTTGGAATCTCATTTCTTTGCAGGTGGCCATGAAGCATCCATCAGCAGTCACAGCCTGCAACCTGGACCTGGAGAACCTCATCACTGACTCCAACCGCAGCATTGCCACCTTGGCCATCACCACCCTGCTGAAGACAGGCAGTGAGAGCAGTGTGGACAGGCTCATGAAACAGATCTCCTCCTTTGTCTCAGAGATACCAGATGAGTTTAAGGTGAGGCATTGGAGGCTTCTGCTCTTTCCAGCTCCAGGGTTTTATTTCTTGAAGCTTTTCCTCTTTGTTCAGTGGCTTTAGTCTTCTTGAAATCCAGAAGGTGTTGTGCTCTGCTTCCCACCTTAAATTCTGTTTCTTTTCCTCCTATTCCAAGAAAGATGAAATGTTGTTTGGTGGGTTCTTAGCTCCTGTGCTGAGTTCTGCAAAACCTTGTGCTGCCTCCTGATGGCCTCTTTGGAGAGCAAGAGGGATTTTTAACTTCTAATAGAGTCATTAGGAAGAAGTTCTTGACCAAAAGCATGGTGAGACACTGGAAGAGGTTGCCCAGAGAGGTGGTGGAGGTCTCATCCCTGGAGATTCAAAGCCAGGGTTTTTTAATTCTATTAATTGAGTTATTAGGAAGAAGTTCTTCACCAAAAGGGTGGTGAGACACTGGAAGAGGTTGTCCAGAGAGGTGGTGATGCTGGAGATTCAAAGCCAGGGATTTTTAATTCTATTAATTGAGTTATTAGGAAGAAGATCTTCACCAAAAGGGTGGTGAGACATGGAAGAGGTTGCCCAGAGAGGTGGTGGAGGCCTCATCCCTGGAGAAATCCAAGTCAAGGCTTGTTGAGACCTCATCTAGAGCAAGATGTCCCTTCTCACTGCAGAGGGTTGGTCTTGATGACCTTTGAAGGTCCTTCCACCTCTATGATTTGTCTGGCAATCCCCTACTTGATTGTTATCCATCTTGAATATATCAAGGAGGCAATTTGGGGTACTCACATTTATTTTTCTATGAAAAAAATAAAGGATTCTCATTAATATCCTTCTTTTTGTTGTTTTCCAGGTAGTGGTGGTCCAGGCTATCAGTGCTTTGTGCCAGAAGTACCCTCGGAAACACAGCGTCATGATGACCTTCCTCTCCAATATGCTCAGGGATGATGTAGGTTTGAAACTTTTCTTGGTGTATCTTTGGGCAGGGGGCTCTGGTAGATCTTTGTAGGGGTGTGTAGCAATAAGATGAAGTTTTAAACTGAAAGAGGGGACATTTAGATAAGATCCTAAGAAGAAATTCTTTGCTGTGAAGGTGGTTGCTCAGAGAAGCTGTGGCTGCTCCATCCCTATCGTGGTTCAAGTCTTGGTGCAACCTGGGCTGGTAGGAGATGTTCCTGCCCATGAAACCAGATGATCTTTGTGGTCCTTTCCATCCCAAACCATTCTATGATTCTCTAAAGGGTTTCACACCTCACTGATTGACCTGGTGTAGGTGTTTCTGCTCCAGCAGGGGGATTGGGTGATCTGTAGAGGTCCCTTCCACTCCCTGACATTGTAGGATTCCCATGAACTTGTGGGTCAGACCTGTCTGAAATGTGCTCAAGAATATCAAAAACTAAAGAGAAGTTCAGAAGATGAACCTTGATGGGGCTGAGAAGATGCCATTAGGTTATCCAGCCTCCTTTTCTTTACTGTGAAGGCGGTGAGACACTGGTTGCTCAGGGAAGCTGTGTCTGCTCCATCCCTATCAAGTCTTGGTGCAACCTGGGCTGGTAGGAGATGTTCCTGCCCATGAAACCAGATGATCTTTGTGGTCCTTTCCATCCCAAACCATTCTATGATTCTCTAAAGGGTTTCACACCTCACTGATTGACCTGGTGTAGGTGTTTCTGCTCCAGCAGGGGGATTGGGTGATCTGTAGAGGTCCCTTCCAAGCCCTGAAATTCTGTGATCACCAACAACTTGTGGGTCAGCCCTGTCTGAAATGTGCTCAAGAACATCAAAGAGATGTTCAGAAGATGAACCTTTATGAGTTGATGGGGCTGAGAAGACCCCATTAGGTTATCCAGCCTCCTTTTCTTTACTGTGAATGTGATGAGATCCTGGAAAAGGTTGCCCAGAGAGGTTGTGGATGCCTCCTCAACCCCTGAAGGTGTTTAAGGCCAGGCTGGATGAGGCATTGAGCAACCTGATGTAGTGGGAGATGTCCCTGCCCATTGCAGAGGACTGAAACTAGATGATCTTGAAGGTCCCTTCCAATCCAAACCATCCCATAAAGATTTTTGAAGCCCCTCAAAGAGTCCTGCATGTTCCAAGGAAGACGTAGGGCAAGAATGCTAATTTTTTTCCAAAAAACAGGGATTTATTTTAAGAATCATGGTGTTTTCTGTTAAGAAAATGAAGGGAGACTACCAGGAGGGTGGTGAGGAAGGGTTCTATGATTGGTGTGCAAATAAATACTGAATTTCTTCTCTATGGAAGAGTTGAAAGGAATTGAGCAGCAACATCAGAACTCAATATCCTTATTTTTCCTTCCCCAGGGTGGCTTTGAGTACAAGAGAGCCATTGTGGATTGTATCATCAGCATCATAGAGGAGAATCCAGAGAGTAAAGAGTCAGGCTTGGCTCACCTCTGTGAGTTCATTGAGGACTGTGAGCACACTGTCCTGGCCACCAAGATCCTTCACCTCCTGGGCAAAGAAGGACCAAGGACACCATCTCCATCCAAATACATCCGCTTCATCTTCAACAGGGTGGTTCTGGAGAACGAAGCTGTGAGGGCTGGTGAGTTTAATTCAAGTGTTTGATGGTTTTCATGGCAGTTCTTCTCCAAAATAGCAGAGCTGAAACTGGGTTTGGGACATGGGCACCATCTTATATCAGCTGTGATGGTGATTTTTATCCTATAGTGCATTTAAAGATGTAGTTTACCTGGTATTTTGTCCAGCTCTGGTGCCCTCAGCTCAAGAAGGACCAGCAGGTTAAGGGAGGTGATTTTGCCCCTCTACTTGGCTCTGGTGAGACCCCAGCTGGAGTTACTGTGTCCAGTTCTGGAGCCCTCAACATTAGAAGGATATTAAGCTGTTGGAGAAGGTCCAGAGGAGGTCAAGAGGGGTTGGAGCACCTCTGTTTTGAGGACAAACAGAGAGTTGGGGTTGTTCAGCCTGGAGAAAAGGAGGAGAGGACCCACTACCTGAAAGGACCTTTAATAGAGCTGTGGAGGGACTATTTATCAGAGCATGGAGCAATAGGATG
>VZTY01018475.1:0-14079 GCA_013400935.1 Turnix velox
GGGACCTTTAAGATTGTCTAGTTAAATCTCCCCTGCCATGGGCAGGGTCATCTCCCATTACACCAGGTTGCTCAGTGCCTCATCCAGCCTGGCCTTAAACACCTCCAGGGATTGAGGGGACATCCACAGCCTCTCTGGGCAACCTCTTCCAGTGTCTCACCACCCTCACAACAAAGAACTTCTTTATTAGATCCAGCCTAAATCTCCCCTCTTCCATTTGCATCCATTTCTCCTCATCCTTCTATCCCATATCCTATTCAAAAGTCCTACCCCAGCCTTTCTGTAGCCCCCTTTAGGTATTGAGAAGCTCCTCTGAGATCCCCCCTGAACCTTCTCTTCCCCAGGCTGAACAACCCCAACTCATTCCGCCTGTCCTCAGAAAGGAGGTAACATTTAGATTGATAATTCAAGCAAAAAAATATCCATGTTCCACGAAGCTTGGAGGAGGAGCAAACTTATCATTTCATTAGCTGTGAAAAGTTGTCATGAAAGCCTGAAAGCAAAATATTATCTCTTCACTAACCTTGCTAGGTTGCTTTGGCTTCGGCTTAATGCTTATGAAGACATCTAACTGCTCCATCAGCTGTGTTATAAACTGTGGTTCTACTTCAATTTCTTCCTTCATATCAAACATGAGCACAAGTGGAAGGCAACCCTGAAAAGACAAGGTGCAAAAATGGATAAAACTTACAGCTCTCCCCAGGAAAATGTTAGCAATCAACTGAAATAGAGGTTGTAACAGCTACCATCATGATACAGTAAATGCAGAAATAATAGCAAGGATGAAATTTTAACTAAAGGTTGTATCTGAGAACACAGGTAATCTTTCTGCTCTGGGATTCTGAACTAACAGTTTGATGGTGTAAGGGTGAAATGATTTGTTGACCATTTGCCACTCCAGTCAGCATATAAACACATCAGCTACATCTAGAGACTTAGATTTGTCCTGAGATTCAAATTCAGAAGACTATTACTTACTAAATCAGAAGAAAATACTGTCAGGAACTGACACAGCAGGGCTCTCATGTACTCAAGGTGTCATATGAAATGAAATTCTGAGAAAAAACTGCCTCAGTCTTAACTTTTACCTTTCTTTTTCCCTTTTGTAGACCAACTAGATAAGTATTTTCCAGAGATATGGATGACATCTCTAAACATCTGAAATACTAAATCTTGAAATAAAAAAAATTAACTCCTTAAAAAATCCCAACCTCTCTCACCTCAAAAAAATCCCCAACCTCAAAGCTCACAGGATCCAGACATTATTAGATTACTACTTGTTATAAAATAAAGAGAATTGTGCAAACATAAATCAGTGAAAAACAAATGCTACTTTTCATGAATCTAGATTCATGATAAAGTATCACATGTAGCAGGAAAAATACACAGTAAGATGTGGTCAAGAAAATGGTCTTGCTTGGTCCTTCTGTGTTCTTCAGAATGAAAAGCAACAATTCGTGTATTATTCTTCAGATCACTGAAGAATAATTTTATAAATAAAAAAAAAAGTTATAATTTTATAATTAAATACCACTTCTCAACAGTACCACAACATTATTTCAGTTCTTAAAGGGTGATGCAGTAGATGTGATGTAGGATATGAAGTTGTGCTGATGGGTTTGAGATTAAATCAAACTTCAATTTAAAAAAAAAAAAAACAGCTTTCATAATTTTATATTCAGAGAGTAAATTTTACCACAGCTTGCCTGCATTTCCTTCTACTTCATGAATGTCCAGAAAAGTACTACTTAAACCTCACCAAGGAAATACATGGAATAAGACTCTCAGTATTTGCAGATGATAAAATCCCAGAATATAATCATGATAAATAATTGCATGAACAGTTTGGGGGCATGATTTTGTTTTCCCATCATAGAATGGTTTGGGTTGGAAGGGACCTTCAATATCACCTAGTTCCAACCCCCCTGCCATGAGCAGGGACACCTTCCACTACACCAGGTTGCTCAGTGCCTCATCCAGCCTGAAGGCACAGTACAATGCAAGAGAGATGGAATCTTCTGGAATCTAATGATATCATGGTTTATCTTATCTCTGAATTAGCTTTGAGTTCAATCTTCCCATGTGTTGTTCATAAACAACCATATGTATAAACATTCATGTACAAACATTGTTACTGCAACAACATCTAAAGGCTTCTGCAAGTTTCATGACTAGCAGAATAAAAATCTGTACAAATAATAATCCTATTTATGACCAGAGCTATTCTTATAAGTGGCCTTTTAGCACTGAGGCTCTGAAAGAAAGGAAGACATCAGAAGTATTGATTTGCTATGGTTCTCCTCATTTCCTTGAAAAATTGCCTGCACAGAACTCAGAAATTCCTGCTTCTTGCCCCTCAAACTAGTTCCCTGACAAACATAGAATCATAGAATAGTTTGGGTTGGAAGGGATCTTAAAGATCATCGAGTTCCAACCCCCCTGTCCTAGGCAGGGACACCTCCCACTACATCAGGCTGCTCAGTGCCTTGTCCAGCCTGGCCTTGAACACCTCCAGAGAGGGGGCATCCACAACCTCTCTGAGCAACCTGTTCCAGTGCTTCATCACCCTCACTGTAAAGAATTTCTTTCTTATGTCAAGTCTAAATTTACCCCCTTCCAATTTACATCCATTGTTTCTGGTCCTCCCATCTGATCAAAACCACAACCAACCACCACCAACCTCCTGCAAAAAACTGCCTCCTACTCTGATTAATTATCACTAATCTTTCTGTTGCACTTTTATTACAAAGATTATTTTTCCCAATCACAACACCAGAGATTGCAAAAAATGTTGGTAACTACAAACTGATAAAAACAGAGCACTCAGATGAATCAGCAAGTAGGAATCCTTTCTCCCTAAGGTTAACTTCATCTCACCCATAAATCCATGCAGAATGAGCACATTTTCTATAATCTAGGAATTTTTTCAAGCAGGTTTCAATGAAAGGAGTTACCATGAGATATTGCCTGGCGAGACAGACAGACTCAATTGTGCCCTGGAGGTAGACAGTGGATTTCTTCTGGGGGTTACTGGGGTCAGGGAAGTGGATCTGAGCACCAGTCCTCTGCATGATGTGTTTGATGTTACTGCCATTTCGTCCCATCATAAAGAGATGATGCTGTGCTGCAATATCAAGTTGGGTGCTCACAGGGATGGCAGAGGCCAGGCTCCCAGCCAGGTGTTCCAAAAGCATGGCTGTTCCTTCCTGCAGGAGAAAAGCAAGAAAAGATGAAACAAGCACATATAACATCATCTCTGGCCATTTTCTGGATTCAAAATGCTTTGATTAAAAATCTGATTGATCTCTTAAAGGTAACAGATGAACTAACTTTCATCTACTCTTACCATGTTATGGCCAAATACCATTTTTAATTGCAATTGAAGAAGGCAGGAAGGTAATCATAGAATGGTTTGGGTTGGAAGGGATCTTAAAGGTCATCTTAAAGGCCATGGGCAGAGACACCTTCCATTAGACTAGGTTGCTCAATGCCTCATCCAGCCTGGCCTTAAATACCTCCAGGGATTGAGGGGCATCCACAGCCTCTCTGGGCAACCTCTTCCAGTGTCTCACCACCCTCACAGCAAAGAACTTCTTTCTTCTCTCCAGCCTAAATCTCCTCTCTTCCAATTTGCATCCATTACTCCTAGTCCTGCCATCTTGGACTCTATTTTAAAAGTCCTACCCCAACCTTTCTGTAGTCCCCTTTAGGTATTGTGAAGTTACTCTGAGGTCCCAACTGAACCTTCTCTTCTCCAGGCTCAACAACCTCAACATGTCCAAATTGCTTGATCTCAACAGACCTTCTATACCTCAACACATCAGTAAAAGTCTATGGGTATTATTTGGTGTAGACTTATTTGCATAACTTGTGCAGCAATTTTGGCCTAAGAGACACATCCATCTAAGGCCACATCAATCTGTCTTGCTCTGCTTAACAAAGAAGTATTTTTATTTTATCAATAGGCTCATCACAGTTCCTTCACAGAATCACAGAATCATCTTGGTTGGAAGGGACCTTTCAGATCATGTCGTCCAGGCATCAAACCATTTACTTGATTGTCAAATTCACATCTCCCAATCCTTTCACAAGAGAAGTTTTATTGACAGGGAAATTTTCAAGGTTCTGAATTTAGGGGCATTAGGGGTAGGAATTTTAATAAGATATGTGATGGGAGGACTAGAAATAATGGATGTAAATTGGAAGGGGGTAGATTCAGGCTTGACATAAGAAAGAAATTCTTTACAGTGAGGGTGGTGAAACACTGGAAGAGGTTGCCCAGAGAGGCTGAGGATGACCCCTCTCTGGAGGTGTTTAAGGCCAGGCTGGACAAGGCACTGAGCAGCCTGATCTAGTGGGAGGTGTCCCTGCCTATGGCAGGGGGATTGGATCTCAATGAGCTTTAAGGTCCCTTAGAACCCAAACCATTCTACGATTCTATTTGAGCACACATGGAGAAGATCAAAGCACAAAGAATTCATGTTGGGAAGTGTGTGTTTACATTTTGTTGGTTTTCTTTCTGGGAAGGAAGAGAAGGATGCAGGTAGGGTTCATCAGAAGATGGGTAAGGATAGCACATATTCAAAAAGTGCTGGAAAGCAAGGGATGAAATTAGAAGCTTAACACAAACCATGCAAAATCTTCACCTTATAATAGTTTTCCAATGTGTTTTTATACCTCAACAATTAAAACTTCAAGAAATCAGTCACAAACCAAACGTGTTTATATAATAATTCACACTGAGGCATGATAACACATTCATGCAGATCTTCAGTATGTGAATTATGAATAAATTTATTATTAAATGTAATTACTATGATATATTTATGAATGTATTTATGATATATTTATGAATATATTTACCTTCACAGCACTCGTGTTGTTTTGTGACCCTCTGACAATGACTGTAGCACCATACATCCGAGAGCGTTGTTTAAAGGAAACTGAGATATTATATGTCTGACAGATGTGCTGAATGGTGGGAGAATTAGGATCTGGGATGGGTTGGAGAATTCCAGCAATAGGCAATTCAAACATCAGTACCAATGGAAGCAGCTCCTGAAACAACATTGAAGAGGCAAAAATCCCAGTCACTAAAACCACAACTCTTTTATCAGAGAATCTTAACCTATTGATCTGTGATGATTAATCTACTCTATCCAGGGTTTACTGATTAAAAAACAACAACAACAAAATCAGATATTTAGTTGGGAGTAGCCACTGATTCTTTCCAGGTAGATGATAATTTTTGGATATGCTTTTTTGTTTGTTCCACTGCCACCCCAAATATTGGGATCTTTTGCAACTATGTAATCCCAGACCTCTCCCTGCAGACCTACAAACTAGATAATATTTGTAAAACTTCTCTAGGAAGTCTCTTTTCTCTCCTGGATGAGTTAGAAATCCAAATTTATCCACAAAGTCATGTAAAAAACAGCTTCTTCTCATTACTCTTGAAACCAAGTTTGTGCAAGTGACAAAACTGATCACAGCAGCTGCAAAAACATTTTCATAATTCATTAGGTTTATAATTACCTGTGCCAGAATACATATATAAATCAAGAACAAAAGGTTAAAAAACCCAAAAAACGCTGTGATTGGAGAATGGAAATGAATTCCACCAACAGATTTGTACAAATCATTCTTTTAAATTATTAGAATTAAAAAGGAAGTGATTGCTTTTCCTAAGTTTACACTGGGTGTCTCATCTTCTGTGGAGAGTAAATCAGATGTAATTCTAAACACAGTATGGGATACTTCACATCTTGCTTAAAGGGAGACTTTGTGTTCCCAATCCACCTTGGGCTGGTTAAAAATTTGTCCAGAATCTGAATCACTGTTGCTATAATACCTACACTTTATAATTCCAATATTTCTGCTGTCATAAGACAGAGCCAGACATTCTAGAGTTCTCAAAAATATATTTTTTCCTTACAAGTATTTTCAACAAACTGAAATCAGCTGTTACCCGAATTCTGACTCTTGCAGATTCCACTCCAGCTGGCTGTCCTGCAATTGACACCTAGAAGAGCAAGAACATAGAAAATATAACATCACATTTTTAGATGAGACATTGGATGCTTGTGTTCTTTTTATTTTTTTTTTAAATCATCACACCTAGAGATATAACAGTATCTGAAAACTAGAAGTTCAAAAAAATTATCTGAGTATTATAGGCTTAAGCATGTAGGAAAAAAATTAATACCTCAAACCATACCCTTGTTTGTATTAAATAATGGAAGGGACCTCAGAGTAACTTATCAGTACCTGAGGGGGGGCCTACAGAAAGGCAGGGGTAGGACTTTTTAATAAGATATCTGATGGGAGGACTAGAAATAATAGATGTAAATTGGAAGAGGGTAGATTCAGGCTAGATATAGGAAGGAAATTCTTTACAGTGATGGTGGTGAGACACTGGAAGAGGTTGCCCAGAGAGGTTGTGGATCCCCCCTCAATCCCTGGAGGTGTTTAAGGCCAGGCTGGATGAGGCACTGAGCAACCTGGTGTAGTGGGAGATGTCCCTGCCCATGGAAGGGGGGCTGGAACTTGATGATCTTTAAGGTCCCTTCCATCCCCAACTATTTCTATGATTCTATGATTCTACTACTGTATACATGTGCTCAATGCTGATATTCAACTCCAGTGGGGTTTCTTGAACATTTTGAAATTACTGTATTTTGCTCAGCAGCCACTGAGATGCACAAGTGGGAATACCCAATACAGTGATGAAAGATGTTAAAGTAAACATTCCAGTAGTACTAGTGTTAAAATATGTGTACAATCCCTGTTCAATGATTTATTCTAATAAAATCAAACACTTACAATCATAGAATATTTTGGATTGGAAGGGACCTTCAAGATCATCTCATTCCAACCCCCAGCCACGGGCAGGGACACCTCCCACTACACCAGGTTGCTCAGTGCCTGGCCTTAAACACCTCTAGGGGACAGGGGGAAATCCGCAACCTCACTGGGTAACCTCTTCCAGTGTCTCACCATCCTCACAGTGAAGAACTTCTTCCTTCCCTCCAGCTTAAATCTCCCCTCCTCCAATTTGCATCCATTACTCCTAGTCCTGCCATCCTGGACCCTATTCAAAAGTCCTACCCCAGCCTTTCTGTAGCCCCCTTCAGGTTTTGAGAAGCTCCTCTGAGGTCCCCCCTGAGCCTTCTCTTCTCCAGGCTCAACAACCCCAACTCCTTCAGCCTGTCCTCAGAAGGGAAGTGCTCCAGCCCTCTCAACATCAGCCCTTCTCTTCAGCTAGCTATCAGTTAAGTTACACCATGAGCCAAAAGCACAAAGAAATCACTCTAAATAAAACAGGTGTTGAAGAAAAAATTATATACAGAAGAGATGCTTCTTATCCTGCTTCTGTATCATTCACATCAAACTGCTGACTTCTATATGGTCAAAATAATTTTTGTTTAAAACTATTAAAATTATTCACAAGCCACCACAAATTGTTTCCCTCTGCTTCTGAAGAGTTGCTCACTGAGGAAATCCTGTGCTTTCCATGGAGTGTAAACAAAATCTATTTGCTTGAACACGAACTTGCCATCTCCCCAAACCAAAATTGATTGAAGTGGTTTATAAACATTTCATAATCTCAGGAATTACAGTAAAAACAAGCTAATATTAAGTAATAACTTACTTGATTGCTTTTCTCTGCTTGGTTATTCCTGTTAGAGTCTGGAAAATGGATATGGCACCCTGTTTCCTCCATCACCTTTTTAATATTGTTGCCACCTTTCCCTATCACATGAGAATGTTCTGTATGTGAAACATCCATCTTCAAGGTTACCCGATTGCTCTGCAATTCAAACACCCAGGATTACATTAATTCACAGAACACTGTATTTTAGAGTCATGTAAATTCAAGATTCACACTCAAAAAAGTATTTTTGCCATGGATTTAAACACCTAAAACATCTTCTCAAGAAACACACTTTTGATATGGGCCATAGTCAGATGCTAAACCATTCACATATTCTCTCCAATGAGGAAATAACATGGAAATAACCTCCAAGATTTATCTTCAAAGCACATAAAACACACCATAACTTTTCTCAATTGTGACTTACATCTCCTATTGCAATCCACTATAATTTATTTTAATTCTGTGTTCTTTCAATTGCTTTCACACAACCTGTGACAGCCAATCAAAGCCATGGAAACCTTAAAAAGCTTTTTTTCCCCTTCTCTTAACATATATACCTTTTTTTTTTACTTGTATATTAATTTTCAAACAACATAGACACTGCCATACAGCTGTAGTTGAGAAATGTATTGTTGACAGTCCATAATGAAGCTGTTAATAGTGTAAAAATCCAGCATTTATCAGCACTTTGGAGCATGAAAAAATTAGTGTAGGGCTATGCAGAAGCCATATACACTGCCCCAAAAGACTCTGACTGGATGAAAAGAAGATCTGAGTCTCCAATCAGAGTCCTGATGCTTCAGAAATTCTCCTTCTAATGTTGTAGAATATAGGAATATGGTAAAAGTTCACAACAGAATTGCATAAATGTTCCCAAGATGGAATTTCAAATTGAAAATTTTGGATTAAGTGAATTGGCTGCATAACCTACTGTTTGCAGTGAAGCTCTATTTTAGATTTGAAGCAAAAAAACCTTGATCCAATGAATGAGTTGAAGCTGTATTTCAGATTTAAAACAAAAAAAACCCTGATCCAATGAACATACTATTTGTGCAAGTATTGCCTTGTATTATGTTTCAATATCTGCACATCAACATTCAGAAGAAAACTTAGCTTCAGGACATCACTAATTTAACAAGGTAAAGAGATCAATATCTAAATTATGGGTAAAGGTGTCAATTTAAAGTTCTTTCTTACTTTTGTGTCCAAGACAGACATGATTTTCTCTTTTGCTTCTTTAACATTCTCCTTTTTTCCAGAGACTTTAATATGGGGATCTAGAAAAGAAAAAGACTCATAAAAAAACCCACACTAAGTTATCCATCAAAACTTCCCCACTGCTTAAATAAAACCTGAATCAATTATTTATGGTTGGAGCAAACTTTTTGGGATTCAGTTAAAAACCAAATGTATTTTTCCACTCTTTGAGCCTCGTAATTAGGTTTCAATAAACTCATCTGGTAGCTCTAACTTAAAATAAACAGAAATTAAACAGCAAATGTACATCACAGTATTACAGATGGAATGCAATGACATGCCTAAACCATCATGGCTCACAAAGAAATATGAACAGAGGAGCACTAAAAACTCTGACAGCCTTAAACAAAAATATCCCTGAATTCAAACCCCTACCCATCAAAATGTCATTAGATTTAATTAACCTCCAGAACTTCCTTTGTAGCTTTAACCTGGCAATAAATGTGCCTCCACCAGAAGTTTTCCATGCAAATTATAAATCAAATATAAGTGACCCTGAATAGATTTGATTTAATCAGATTTTAAGTATATAAATGAAGATTTGCCACTGAGCTACATATTTAGGCTGATGTTCTGCTCATTGAGATCTGAAATAGTGATTCTACAACACTCTTGAGTTCATATTAAAATTTTCACATCACTGTGCTGGGCTGTTGAGGTACAGTTCTGCATTCTGCAACATACTCATGGTCAGAAGGTACAGAAATTAATTTGGAACTAAATCAAATATAAATTACTCACAAAAAAAGCACTAAAATCACATATTAGATAGTTTAGCAGCACCATCTGGTGTCCAGAAGCATAAAGTGCCACAATAGAAAAATCCCACTCAAAACATTAAATCGAGGTTAAACTAAAACAAACACAAAACCCACCAACCACCCATCAAATTATAAAATTTTTTAATTTCCTAAATTTTAGAAACAAGGGTATGATTTTGTGGGTGATGCCTATTTCTTTCTCTCTAGCTTTTTTGCAGTTTTATAGTGTTTTTTTCTCCTGTGATGGGATGAGCTGTTAATAATAATAATAAAAATAATAATAATAAAAAAATTAACTCTTTTGTGGCTAAGGAATTAATCTTAGGATATGTAAGATATTTCTCTCTCAGATGAAGGATGTAAGAGTAGGTATATTCTCAAATGGAGAAGCAAAAATCACTGTAACACAACATCTCTGCCTTTCCCATCATCTCAGTGATTGAAATCACTTTACTACTAAAGAAATACCTAATAATACAAATAAAAATTGGAAATTTGCTGTATTCAATTGAAAATTGAAACTTTTTAAGCCATGCCTGGATACTCCTTTAGTTACAACCACAAAAAACCTCCAGTTCTTACCACTAGGAAGTTGTGAGCACGTTCAGAAACACAGAAGGAACAGAGGATTCACTGCCAGGTTTCCTGAATTTCTAAAACCATGCAGCATTTTGAGTTCTGAGAAACAGTTATATTTCATTTTTTTAAAATGGAAAAAAACTGTACTTGCAAAAGCATGCTATGTGCACAGAAATCTACAAAAGCTCTCAAAAAAATCTGCTGTTTCAGCCTTTTCAGAATGGAGCAAAGTGGAAAAAAAACAAAACAAAACAAAACCAAACCAAACCACCAAAACAGGCTTGAGGGCAATTTTTCTTCTCTCTTTTATTTTTTTTTTTTAAGTTGACAGTAACCCATGTGGTTCTAATGTGTTTAAGCTGCAAATGATATTTGAAGTGGATTGTCACAGGCAGAAATTCCCAGAAGCAGATTCTAGCACACTATGTAAGCTCTTTAGAGGAAACCAGGAAAAAAAACACAAAAACCAGACCACCACCAGTTTGGGGCTGATTTTCACATATTTGTAAATATTGTATTTTAATCCACATTTTTTCAGAAGTATGAGGAGTATCTGAAATCAAACCTGGCATCCTCTCATCACCCTAGGCAATAAATAACACTCTAACATTATTTATTTGCTAAGCCATGGGTGAAAATAGATTCTAGGGTACCTATTTTTTTCCATTTCTCACTTCAGATGGACTAATCCCTTTTATTTCTCCTGACAGATTCAACAAAAATTAGTAATCTGTGTTTCTGCATTTAATCTTTGTTCTTTTAAGAGAGAGAAAAATAAAAAACAAATGGAAAAAATAATCCACAAAGCAAAAAAAAAGAACCCACTGATGCCACTGACATCTTTAATAAATAGTTGCTAATAGATAAATAATAAAACACTAAAGGAAATATTTTGAAATTGGTCTTAAGTGCTCTCTCCTTTCAATTACATAGAGGTTGATAATGGATATGAAGCAACTTTTTTTTAAAGATAACAAAATTCCTCCTTTGAGAAACTTTCCTGTGCTCACTCAGTTCTTCAAGGAAATACAACCTAAATCACAGCAAAATTTTGCATAAGAAGTGTTACTTGAAACTAAAAAATGTTTGAATTCCTTGCAGGAGTTGGAAGTGCACTGAAATAACACATGATCTGCAGGAAAAGTGACAGGAACACAAATAATACTGAATCAGTGAACAAACAGGGAACTTCTGGGATTACTTAGTAATTCAGAAAGACAATTAGATCACAAAAATCATATTTTCTGTATATTACAGATCCTCACGTTTCTCTCAATTAGCTTGTTTGAATCTCAGCTCCTCTGGAAAATGTGGAAAAGTAGGAAATGGCTGTAATCAGCTCCTAGATTTGTGATGTTTAGACACTCTGGTTCTTGTTCTACATTTCCCCTTGTCATTGAGATTAGAGAAGGGACCAGCCTGGTCTTGGATGTCTCCAGGGATGGAGCAACCATAAGTTCTCTGGGCATTCTGTTCCAGTGTCTCACCACCCTGACATTAAAGAATTCCTTCCTAATATCTAACAAAAAATCTCTTCTCCTTCAGTTAAAATTAGTTTTTCCTCATCCTACAGCTCCACTCCCTGATAAAATCCCTCCTCAGTTTTCCTGCAAGACCTCCTTTCAGGTACTGGGAGACTCTCCCCAGAACTTTCTCTTCTCCAGGCTGAACAATCCCAACTTTCTCAACCTGCCTTTGTAGAAAAGGTGCTCTAGCCCTCTCATCATCTTTGTGGCTGGACCCATCCCACCTAAAAATGAGCTAAACAAACTGCCTTTATATTTTTTTTTCCCTGGATGAATTATTTGCAAATTAAAACTTTCTAATTCTGTTTTGTAACAGTGAGTTACAGACAGATTTACCAGAAGATGCTCAAAAGGCAAGAGCTTCTCCTGAATTTCTTGAAAGCTCAGGCTGAATTTGACCCCAAATGACTCTCTGATAATCAGAGAAAACCTGTCACCAATGGATTCAACTTTTACCTTCAGCTCCAGCTTTCTGGTTAATTCACCTTAACTGAACCAGAAAGACAAACTGGATGATCTGACAATTGTTTTCTGAATTTCTATCCAAATAGGAATGAATTGGCCACATCAGGTCAGGCTACATTTTGGTAGCTGTTGTCATCAATACAGAGACACAGAGAATTAAAATATTTCTAGAAAATTTATTACTGTTTGGCACCACAAATTTAAGGTGTTTAGTACCTGAGTATGGCAAGGGATTTTTGCCTGCTGTTGTGTTTACATTGGACTATGATTTTTTTTTTTAAATAAAACACTACATTTAACAATTGGAATCCTTTCAAGGTGTGAATGGCAGCAGTGCATTCTGAAAAGAAAGAACCTGATAAATATCATTCCTAAAAATACAAAGAGGATTGTCAGGCAGAAAGGTAGAGAAAGTATGTATAATGCTGTCAATACTTAGACCTCCAGTCTCCTTTTTTAAGAAGCTTTTAAACACAAATGGAATTACACTTTAAAGAAAACTAGAGCTGGAGCAAAGAAAAATGCCTACTATGAATGGAGAGATGAGACACCAAAGCATTACAGGCCATTTACAAAAACAGAAGCAGCCTGACAGCTAAAAGCTTCTTAAGAGCTTTAAATTATTGTGCAAGTGTAGTATCAGAAATTAGAAAAGGATTTGAATCCTAAGAAACAGTATGATTGCCATCTTGGAAAATATAAAAGAAAAGTCAGAGTATAAAAGGCTATAGTAACTTATTTTTAATTGATTTTGATAGACAGTATATTTTCCCTTAAGAATAGCAAAGAAATTTCCTTTTAACAGATTCTCCCCACTCAAAAATGGGGGGAATATTCCCCCAAATTAGAAAGCTAAAGTTACACAACACAAAATGCTGGAAATTTTTTTCTCAAATGTCTTAATTTTGCCAGACTCCTGCCTTGAAGTGGCCTTTAGCTGCTCCTGTCCTCAAATTCCTCACTCCACACTTCGGCAGAGTTTGGATCTCCTCCTCTTTGTCTGCAGCTACACTAAGCAACCCTCCAGCTTTTTTTGCTACTATTGTCTGCAGCATTTCAATGAACAAAAGAAAATTCCTCCAAACAAATACATCTGTGCCAGCACAAATATATCTGTGACCTTCATCAGAAGAGCCTCAGATAATTAGACATTTAACTGTCTAATTTAACATTTAATTTAACTATCTAATTTAACATTTAACTACCTCTCCTGCAATTCAGCTGTTACATTTAATGCCTGGGCAAACTCTCAGGTCACAGCTATGCATCCAGCTTTTTTATAGGATGAAGAGGACTTGATTTAAGTTACAAAAGTGCCACCATTCTAAAAATAGATAGACAAATGGGCAACACCAGGGAAGATGCTTAATAAGTAGCCAATTAGGATCTGAATAGCTCATGAGTAACTACAGAAGTTGACCCATTCAAAGCAAAACAAAGGAGACAAAGTATTTTTAAGGACAAATTAAGTAAAAATCTGCCCCAAAATTACTAACAAAACCAGACTAAGCTAGAGAAGCAGTTAAAAAGTCAATGAATATGCTTAAGTTGGGATGTTCCCAACTGGAAGAGAGAGTACATTATTCAACCTGCAACTCAAAGAGGTCTATAAAGCAAGTGAATTAATCAAGAAACTTAAGTAGGATTAATTAGTAGTATGGTAAAAGAGATAACTAAATTTAAACTATTTATTTAATACTTTAAAATAAGTCAGGAAATACTGTGTTGTCAAAGTGGACATTCAGTGACCAGACTTGATATATTGATGGTGGCCAAGTTAGCTCTGAAATAGGCACAAACTATTTCCACACAGAATAATGGAATAGTTTGGGTT
>VZTY01018502.1:0-17381 GCA_013400935.1 Turnix velox
ATCAACTGCAACACACAGCTTGGAGTCATTGGCAAACTTGCAGATGTAAGAGTCCATCATGCAAGAACTAAAAAGTGATATAAAGAAATTACAGATGTTGATTTTTACCCAGGAGAATTATCTTTGTAGTTAAACAGCTCTTTTTAGCAGGCAGTTGGTATGTCACAAGCTGTTTGTAAATCATACAGGACATAATCACGTGTTCAAGTGCATAAATCAAGTACATCAGCCAGAGAGGCCATGCAGGTAGACATCCTACCCAGAATGGGCTCTAGAGCAATAATCAGAATTATCCATAAAGTCCAACAGGTTCCTGTGACTGTTCCATCTGAATATGCTATGTATGACTGAATAAGCTCCGTATGGTTAAAAAATCTTTTGGATAAAATTGGCCTTTTGACTCAGAATGCCTTTGTAAACTAGCATTTAAAGGACACAGTCCACAAAAAACTATGCTATGTCTTCCTCCTTCCAGTTTGAGCCAACTTCCCTGGTATGGAAGCAGGATGTACTTCAAGTTCTCATGTCTTCACTGGTAATAAAGGATAAAATTAGTGCCAGGCTCAACAATCTGTCTTTATTAAATAAAAATAGTAATTTGCATTCTCATCCTGAATATATATAAAAGTTCCATTCTTTCTCATATGTAGTAATGTATCAAATGAATATAAGGGTTATTTTGAGTTTCACAGATGCAACAGGCAGCAGTAAAATAATAGACTGAGAAGCAGCACATGACTTGCAGAAAGCAATGACCTTTTCTGACCAAGTATTCAAAGAGAGACAAGGCCAAGTAGGTGGTTTCTGCTGTCTCTACTATTATAATTAATACTGAGCACATGATAAATGAAGGTAACTATTCTCAGGATTCCTTCTTTTAGGCTGGGAGTTAAAGTGCTTAGAAAAAACTACATATGCATTAGCCTGCACATTATAATTTTTTTTTTCCTGAAGCCACCTCAATAAGTTTTAGTAAGTGAAATCTGTATATGACTGTGGATTGTGTTGTGTTCCTGTAGGATGGGACCCAGTTCAAATTAAATTTGAAGTTTTCAACAGTATCAAAGGCATTGAGAGGATTTTCTTCTCATGGCAACAAGGAGAGGCTTATCAGTATTAGATGTATAAATACAAGAAAAAAAATTCTATGGATCTATGCTTGAGTGCAACCCTGAAGAGAAGGATTTGGGGGTGTCAGTGGATGAAAAACTCAACATGAGCTGCCAGCATGCACTTGCAGCCAAGAAGGCCAACTGAATCCTGGGTTGCATCAAGAGGAGTGTGACCAGCAGGTCAAGAGAGGTGACTTTGCCCCTCTACTCAGCTCTGGTGAGGTCCCATCTAGAGTATTGTGTCCAGTTCTGGAGCCCTCAACATAAGAAGGACATTGAGCTGTTGGAGCGGATCCAGAGGAGAGCCACAGAGATCGTCAGAGGGCTAAAGCAACTCCCTTACGAGGACAGGCTGAAGGATTTGGGGTTGTTCAGCCTGGAGAAGAGAAGGCTCAGAGGGAGACCTCATAGTAGATTATCAGTACCTGAAGGGGGTCTACAGAAAGCCAGGGATAGGACTTTTTAACAGGATATGTGATGGAAGGACTAGAAATAATGGATGTAATTTGGAAGAGGGGAGATTCAGGGTAGATATAACAAAGAAATTCTTCACAGTGAGGGTGGTTAGACACTGGAACATGTTGCCCAGAGAGGTTGTGGATGCTCCCCTCTCTGGAGGTGTTTCAGGAGTAGGCTGGACAAAGCACTAAGCAGCCTGGTCTAGTGGGAGGTGTCCCTGCCTATGGCAGGGGGGTTGGAACTCGATGATCTTTAAGGTCCCTTTCAACCCAAACTATTCTATGATTCTATGAATATTGTCAGTTTTCACATTTTGGATGTGTGAAATAGAAGTCTTGCAATTAAACTTTTGGTGGAATTTACTTGTCTGCCAACTAAATTACTCAGAAATCAGGATTCCAACTTTCAATATCATATTAAAACAAAAAATTATGGGTTTTTTGACTTATTTGCTGCTGTGTGTTGCCATTTCTCAGAGGAAGATTTTCATGTGCCTGTAACCATGAGTAAAAAGAATTTCCCCCCAAATTTAAGCTATCATTTTTTTCTTAATCTAGTTAGTACACAGTCCAGGATGTAACAGACTAAGATGGCTAAGGAACATAAGCACTGAGAACACTGGTATGGTCTCAAACAAGGCAACATTAGGTTGTTACCCAAAAACTGTTCATAAAATTTTTAACAGCTGCAGATCAGCTTTTGAATACAACCTAAAGTACTCAAACACACAACATACGAAAAGGCTCTTATGCTTTTCCATGCTTATGGATCAGAGATACAGCATTACCTAAAGAAGCAAAGCAGGGATAGACTTGGATTTTCGGAAGACTAAGTATTACCTTTGAAAATTTGTCATTCACTTCTGAACACTAACCATACAACATTAACCATTTAACACTTAACCATAAAACATTAAGTAGACTAGATAATAGAGAGTATGTGACTATACCAGCTCAGAGATGTTGTTAGAAGTGGACCAACTGAGACCAGAGCAAAATATAAACATTAAAATCAGCTTAAGGATTTGGTAATAATTTTTTCCTCTGGTTTTGTTCTCTTGCCTGTATTATCTTTTTGCTGGTCTGGTCCCACATAATAGGGGCTGTCCTGTATTACATAGTCAAGTCTTGTGTCTCATATGAAAAGCAGATGGGCATGGTTTTCCACATATTTTCATGAAAAACAGAATGCTTAGTAAACCGGAAAAATGACGCAGACCATACACAGGTAAACCCAGAATGTATAGCAGATACGGTAACAAGTACAAAAAATTTGATGCCTATGTGCAGAGTTCTTGTACAGTCCCAAGCTATCCTGAATTTAAACAGTTATTATTTAGGACTTCCAATCCTTCTTCTAGTTAAAAGAAAACTAACTAGGAAAAAGGAAAATATCTTGTATTATTTCTAAGCCCGAGTACCTTCTTTTTTTTTCCTCTTCTAGTGATTTAAATTATTTTATTCCCCCAGCTATAATATGGGCAAAATCTTATCAAACCATCTGCCACTTCATATTTTTTGTAAACAGATGCCTCATTCTGGCATGGAAAAGTCAGCAAGGAGAATTTGATGAATGAGCATTTAATGAATTTATGAACATTGAGAAATTGGTGAGAGGGAACTAAATTTTGCTTGCTGCAAAGCCTGATTCTCATTTGGCCAGCCAATATTTTAACTGTTGGTGACACATCTTGAAAATGCTTCCAATTGTTTAACTAGTCCAGTGAATGTTTGGTGAGAAATCTGTACCTTAAAAAAAAATAATCCTTACTGTGTCAAGTTAATGTAAATAGCACTTGGTTGGGGATTCACGTGTTTTGGTTTACATTTAAAATACATAAGACAGTTCTTGGCCACTGTTCATGTCAATTAACAGCTTTAAAAGCCTTGGGCCATCCTCTGTGAACAGACACAGGGTATCTGCAAATTATAATAATAATGGAGAACAGACCCACAATTTGTTTACTTCAGCAGCTTCTGATCACTGTGCATGTTAGACGTGTAAGTTCTGATACTAGAAAATGTTTCTAAATGAGAAGCTCACTGTTTTTTTTCTTAGTCTCCAGGCTATCAGTTTATTGAAATCACTATCTTAAAAGTACATGTTATTTTTCTTTATTGGGTGTACTGCAGACTACAAGTTGTGGGCCTGCAGAGTTAGGTAAGTGGTAGCTGAGTGCAGATTCTCCTCTGCCCTATTGCACAGCTGGCAAGGTAAAAAATGCTAATACAAAGGAGCCTGGATCACATAGAGTAAATGTTCCAAGACAGAGGCTTTAAAAGACAGAAAATCATCAGCCTCAAGTTAATAAAAACAGAGCAGTCTGATGTAAACTTTGTGACTTGCTACGTTGATGATATCTATGAAATGCATTTTTTACATTATTCATTGAAAACATGTTTAAATAAGTATTTAAAACAAACAAACAGAAATTAGGCTATTGATGGTTAGAAATAATTTCTCTGGTTGTAACAGTCTCAGCCAAGCTGATTCACATGTGGGCAGTAATAGTCTACAAACCACAGTCTCACTCTGATGCTTTCAGTAGTAGGACTAACTAATGCTCATTTGTGTATCACTTGTAGAATTAATAGTATAATATGAAGTTGTTCCACCATTGCAGTAAAAGCATAATTATGTCCAGTATTAACACCACTGCTGCATTTCATTGAAATAATTATGTTTACTAGTTTGCAGGCATTGATACTATGTGCTGACAGTTTCAATTTTTTGACTATGCGAAGACACAGGAATCATTTGAAATATATTAATTACGTTTTTATCACCAGAAGAAAGACATTTTTTCTATAAGAAAGGCGGTCCAATACAAACATTTTTCTTTTCAGTGAAGTGATGAGGTATAATGAAAGAAGTGATTAGGTCACTTAATTGTTACTGCCACCAGTACAGGATTTTCTTTTACATATTTCAGGGTTTTGCCCATCTATATTAAATTACTCATGCAATAGAGATTCCACAACTTCTCATGAGAGGCTTTTCTACGGCCTTGTAGATCTTAGCCTTAGAAAATATTTCTTTTATACTTGGTACAAAATTAAAACAAAGTTATGATTCCTAATTGTTTCCCTTCCTGGAATACCTGGCTGAAAACTCAGTCCATTGCTGGCCCATTCATCTTCATCATGGGCTGCTGTGGAGTCCCAGAATACACAGTGGCATTTACCAAAGGTAATGCCTACAATGTAAAAGGATTATCTTTCCAGTGTAAATAATCTATTAAAACATTTTTTTTGTGGACTGTTTTCAATCAATTAATAATCCATATGAATCTGTTATTGAAGGAGATGACAGTCAAAACAATAAAGTTTGAATATAATAGAACAAAACTGCAATAAAGTGAAAAAATGTTGATAAAATGCTAACAACAGTATTTTAAGCACTTCAGGATAATGAAATACATCTGGAATAACTATCACCCCTTTCAGTAAGTCTAACAAGAACCTTTAGCAAAAGTAGAGACATCAGTTTGTTTTAGTCTCAGTTCTCATCACGTTCTGTAGAGAAGTGTTTTGGAAAAGGCTCCTGGCTTTCCCATGCAGTTTACAGTAAGAATAAAGGCAGCATCTGTAACTTCATGATGATCACTTCACCTAAATTCAGGTGCTTTCATCTGAGCTTGTCTCCTTCTGATAGGCTGAGAGGAATCTCTCTAACTCTATGAGGAAGCCTTAGGAGACTCAATTTTTGTATTTAATCAAAACAAGCCACTTTGACACCTTATGCAGGGGTACAGCCTTCATTAACAGAAAAGGAAAATATTATAAGCTGGCAAAGTTAGGAGATATTGATCTAATTGTCAAGGGATCATCTAGTAAGTATTTTAACTTTAAGAACATTTTCTTAAAAATTAAACCTGGATAGGCAAACAAGAAAAGAAAGGCAGAAATTAGTAAAATAACATAATTTGATCATTTATAAGATAAATCAGATATGAAAAATTGCTATTCACTGCAAATTGCCATTACTTACATCCCACAGGCTGCAGTCAAAGCGGTAAAAACTGATAATATATCATTCATTATATCACCATACTAGAGGTGAAACCTTATCAATAATTTAAAATAGAATTTGATCATAGATTTGACTGAAAATACTGAATTAGAAATCAAGACAGAACATACAACTATGAGCAAGGCCTTGAATATTGAAGTTTAAATGGAAGTTAGTAAGCTAAGACTGAACTATGAGGTAGGATTTGTAAATCTAAGTCAGCTTGGGTGTAGCTAGCCTGAATGGGCATTCAGGTTCAAACAATATGGACATCACCAATGACAATCTCCAAATTTCCTGCACATGTATATTTAATGGGACAAAAAATTTTGAAATATTTGAACAATTGTGCAATGAAATGACTCAATTAATAATTCAGATTTAGATAAAGTGAAAGATCTGCAAGAGGACTTTCTCATTGGTTTGGGTAGGGAAAAAAAACACACCGTTTTTATGATAGGGTACTCAGAAGAGACTGTACACATTCCACTGGAGATGGAGGATTATCTCTCTGGCAAATGATTTATTTGCAGAGATAAAGAACAGAATGCTATGCAGCCAGTGAGGTATATACGTTAATATTTACACAGCAATAGGAGTTTCACTAGATGGTGTGGAGGCAAAGAGTTCAAGCTCAAAGGAGCCCTCATCTCAGTATCATTGTGCAGGTAATCTTTCTCCTGTTCTAACATGGGATCTGATGCAGGGGAAAAAAATATTTAATAGTTCCTTCCTTACAGTAGTAAGACCAATGACAAAAATAATATCGGTTTTTGTAGCAGAATCAGCAAAGAATGTGAGCCCTGCTTTTAAGAGCTATTACTGAACTAGATCTCTTAGGAGCAAAGAGTTGTCTTTATGGAGTGCAAAAATAGTTTGCAGTTGCTCTGTCCTCTTCAAATTACAAACCCATAATACAGTTAAAAAAAATGAATTTCACATATTCATATTTTCATATAATATACTGCAAGTATTTTTCATACACTCCCCGCAAAAAGTTTAGCTTATGCAGTGTATTTTTTCTTGAGGGAAACAGATGTCAGGAACTGGGTACCTTACTGTTTCCATAAATGTCCTCTCTCTCTCAAAAGCTTTGTTTATGCTTTTTACACTTCCTCACTTCCTTTTCATTCTCTCTTTGACATCAGCTTATCTTTGAATTCAGATTCTTAACTTGAACATGCTCTTTGGAAGTATGACATGCTGTTATTATCAAGTAAGTGTGCTATTACCAGATGAGAGAACCTTCCGCTAACCTGCTTACAAGAGGAAGGGTTTAAATCACAGGGACTGAGGTTATTTGTAAGGCTAGGTTACTGTCAATTGCTTAGACATTTAAAAAATACATTCCTTTTAACAAAGGGCACATGCATTTTTCTTTAAGATGTCAGCAAAGTACATTTCTTATTTTCCAAAAGCCTTCTGGATTCTTTCACAGGCTGCTGCCTTCTCCCATCAACATAACACAACAGTCACATTACACAAGAGAAGGCAAAACCTTACATAAAGATTTTAGGTTTATCTTATCCAAATGCACAAAAATCTAATTAAACCCACATTTTTCAAAGAACACATAAACAGCCTATGAGCATACACAGTAAGTGTATCTGTTATTTATTTCACATATAATTCAATAATGTAAAGGAAATATGTATGTGCTATGGAAACTATTTTAAAAAACAGATTTTAAAGGCCTTGCTAGAGCTAGTTGCTACACATAAACATGCAAGTTATTTCATTCAGTTTTGAACTGATGGCAAGCTGTTTAAACAAGTGCTGTTATTCTGTTTTCCCCAGTACAGGAGATAGACAGGGCACAGCACTTAAGACTGTCAAAAGATACCCAGCAATCCAACTCTAAGATCATTAACATTAGTTGCAACTTCCATGTTAATTCAGAACTTGTGCTATTTGAATTTAAGATGATACCAGCTTGATACACTTGATACCAGCCAAAGTTTGCTGCCATTACGTATCTAGGAAGAGAATGAGCACAGACTTTGGGCACTATAGTAAAACAATAAAAATGTTAAGTAGGAAGAATGTACAGCAACTATTCTTCATAATCCTGAGACTCATTTCCTACTTCTGTGCGTGGATGGTTCATCTTTCAAAGATTTAAAATAACATTCACTATTAAAAATGCTCAAAATGAAAGAAACTGCCATCTGTCCTACGATAAGAGCTTCATTAATACATTGTAAGTATATTCGTAGATGTCTGCATACACTATTTCTATATACTACAGTTTTATAGATATCTATTTGCTGTAGATATCATCTAAAAATTTGGATGAAACAGTAAAAGCTAAGAAGCATTTTGCATTTAAGGTTTTTGAATGGGGAAGTGATAATGACAGGAAATTAAAAAAATACATAAATTCATTTAACTTTTGTTGCTCAAGATGTGCTCCCCACAAAGTCCCAGTCTAAATTCACATGAGGTATGGTGGCATCTCCAACCTACTGATCATATACACATATAGAAACACTGGCACAGATTGCCTCTATGTGACATTCCTGGAAACATTCAAGGTGAGGTTCAAAGGGAGTCTGAGCAGCCTAACTTAGTTGAAGATGTCCCCACTCATTGCATGGGGGTTTGATTAGATGTCCCTTAATGGTTCCTCAGACCCAAACGGTTCTATGAATCTATAAAAGCATGCATACATATGTGATTAATTTTCATGTTACAGTAGTCTCAGTCAAAAACCCTTGAGCAGATGTTATATGACAAAAGCGGGATATCAAACTAAATCTGTAAGTGGAAAATATGGTTATGTTAAATGTCAGGTGAACTAAGAAAAGACATACCAAGGCAATCCAAGGCAGTCAATACAGCCAGTGCCTGCAAAGTAAACAATGAAGTCGTATTTGGTAGGAAATGTCCTGAATTTAGAGCTTTTAAAAATGAAAACCAGTTAGAATCAATTAAGTAGACAGTCTACTTGTGTGAAGCTCTGACAGATTTTTAGCAGTTCTTATGAAAGTCAAGTTGAATGTAAATTACTAAGAGAGGTAGAAATAGTATAGCAAGCAAATCACATTTCAAATGTTACAGAGAGAATACATTATATATTCAATGTGTTGATGGTAAGGATCAACAGAGGAATTTTAGAGACATTAATAAAAACACTACATCAAAAAAAGAGAAAAAATGCCAAAGAAGCAAAGGGATGAAAACATAAATTGCAGATTAGTGATTTCAATACATTGCAGAAGAGTGGCAGTATGAACTATTAATGAGAGAAAGGGGCTATCACACAAGTGTTTCTAAGAGATCTTTCAAAGTCTGGACTTGGCATCATTATAATTCCACAAATGGCGTGACATCTAGAAAAAATACCATGTACTGAAATGATGGATTGAATGTTACAAGGCAAGCTGGGAACAAACACACTGAGTCACCAAGACAGAAATTAACCAGAAATTTTAGAGGATAGATTATTGATCTCTATTCTCTTCAGCAAAAGTACAAGAAAAGAATTACTCATTAACTGGCCTCCATTGAAAGGCACTCAAAGAAGATATGAGGGAAATTCAGAGATGGAACACAAAGATTACCAGTGATTCCCAAGATGTTACATCAGATGTTCTGAGTGATTAGAAATAAGCATCAGCTGAGAATGTGAGGTGAAGTCTGGGATTTTGCTAAAGAAGTCATGAGAGAACAATGGAGAAGTTCAGACTGAATGAAAAGGAGTCAAATGCTGAGGGAAGGAGGAGCAATTGGTAAGATATTACCACTATTCTATAAGTGCTAAAAAAACTGACCTATGGATCTTGATGAAAACAATTTATTTTGTCTCACTGGAAACATAATGGCACTCTCTTTTTCAGAGACACTGTAAATCTTCAAAACAAATTAAGAATTTCAGTGGACTAAAAATCTTGTAGGGTCCAAGATCCTGTTCCCTGTTTTTTAAGTTATGAGTTCATGAGTCTTGTCCTTGTTGACATTTGTTCCTGAGAAATATGCTAAAATACTCCCAGTGAAAGAAAATATTTTGAAGACAGCAAATGGAATTATCATAAGCTAATATTAAAATACCAGGAACCAAAGGTGAGGACTGCAAATCGAGTGTCAAAATGCAAGGAATGTAAATACCAGGAATATATAAAATACTTAATTATTTATTCTGAGTTCCAGATAATTTTTCATCTTGGATTTGATTGTGATGTTTCATATTCTCACACTACGGCATTTTCATTTATAAATGTAAATCAAGATAAGAATGCATCACCAAAGCAGACTTGTTTACATTGTTCTGCCTTTATTTTGAACATGTTTTGTTATCTATTCTTCTCTTGTAAAAAACCAGAAAGCAGCTGAAGTGAAAACTTGCTTATTTACTAAATCAACATCTTGAAAGTTTTAGGTGGCAATGTGTGCAGATAGCAGATTAAAGCCAAGTCAACATTTTTTTACATTACTTTGAAAACTTTAATGCTTTCTTTTCCATCTGAGATTTCATAAGATCTCTGAGTTTGCCTGTCAAACAGAATCTGTACAGCTGTAAGTAAAATGATAATTGGAAAGACAGTGTTAGTGGTATTCAGACACCTCTCCCAGAGCAACTTAGTCATGTGCTGTATGAAATAAATCCAGGATTGACTGGGTAAGGAAATTCACAGTTTCCCAGGAAAGGAAACTGTCTGCAATACATCTTGCAAAATGTTCTATATGTTTAGTTTTGACAAAATATACATTTCAACTCTTATAAGATGAGTTTTGTAGAGTGGGTATCATGGGTATCTTCTTTCTAAAAGGGGAAAGATCTAATTTGTACTTTAAATATACCAAGACACTATTTGCTATTTTATTTCCAATACTATATACACTCAGCTATAAAGCAAGCAGGAAATCACAAGCTGAGTGGCTGCATTTATTTCAGTTTGTAGAATAAATGTACCACGCTATATCAACAGCAGAAATAAAAGATGAAGAAAACAACACACATTAAAAAAACATGGAGAGGAAGCAACTGGTCTGAATTACAGCTTTTTGCTCAATTTCATATTGGCATATATAAGATTCCACTCCACATTATTTACATTCCTTCCTACTTCAACGTGTCTAACAATGATATGTTCCTTCTTGTAAATGATGTGAGACAGATCTTCTCTGTCATTCAGCTTTTCTGGAATAACCCAGCACTGCAAGATTTGTTATTATGCCGCTGAAGCTCAGTAAAAAGGCTGCATTCAGGCATCTTCCTTCCTCCTCTTCAATTTTCATGGGCAAAAATGTATTTAACTTGTCTCACTTTTCACACCAGTTTTCTAAATTTAGCTGCTACTACTTACTTTCCTACTGAACTCTGACTGGCTTTGACTCCCTGGGGAGGCAGAGAAGACCACTTCCTCTCTACAGCTGGGAAAGCTGCTCCTAAAGGAAGGGTGAAGGATCACCATCAAATGCTCCAAATAATGCACCAAATATGTCATGACCCTGCAATGAAGGGTTAAAGTGATGTGGATTTATTTTGTTGGGAAGGTTAACGCTCACTAACTTTCTTGGGCAGTGGGAGCACTCAAAAGCAGTATGAGTCTGTTGCACTCAGATGGGGAAACAGCAAATGACCTATATTATACGGGTTTGCATGTGTTGGTGAAATTTTGGTGCATGACCATGGTGCATGAGGGTGTCACTCCAAGCACTAGATAAGATGCAGAGCAGTTAATCTGTGGCTCTGGCTGTGCTGGTAAGGGTCTTCATTAGCAATCTGTTGTCACTTCTCAGAATAACACTTGCACTTCCCATACCTTTTTCCCCGAACTGCTGCCAGCTGACTGAGCAACAGCCCATTCATTCATTCATTAAAAAAAATCTAACGAAAAACCCTCAAATAAGCTAACCCAGCCAAAAAAACCCAGTGAAAGGTGAACTTATTTCTCTTTCCAGTATCCATACAACCACAGTTCTCCCTAGTGGAGGTCCAAGGTACAACAAGTCTCGTCAGGCAGCCTCCGAGTTCAGCTTTGCTCCTGGCCCCATTACTGGCTCAAGGGCCTCTCGGGGTCATGCTTCGGCCTTTCCGAACAGAAAACAGACTCCAGTTCAAACCTTTAGAGACACTCCAGGCTCTCCTCAAAAAACCCAGCAAAAATGGGCAGGCCAGATTATGTCAGAGAAATGACTCACCAGTGTGGCATATAGAAGGCACATTTCACAGCAATTCTAAACCAGTCAATTCAATCCAGCCTTTCGTGGAAGTCCTGCCTAATGAACTCTCAGAAGCCACCACATGTTGGCTTTTATATATGTAGAGTCTCTTGAGTACATTTGTAATAATTAAAAACAAAACTTCAAAAAGACCACATTGGCCAGTCTCATCTTTTCCATTAATATGTTTAATTAAGGGATTAAAAAACAGCATGAAATTGCAATCAGAAAAATCACCTTTCCTCACTATTTAGGAGGGAGATGATGGAGCATTCTTAATTTCAACACTACTCTATTGAAGACTCTAGATTCTTTGGGCTACAAGAAAAGAGGGAGCAGACCAGATTAAGGACAAGTACAAGTCACAACAGGAAATTCTCATTGAAAGTAGAAAATTAATAAAAAAATATGAAAATAAAAGAAATAACTGCGTTTTTATGCCTGGTTAGATACCTAGAAATGCTTCACAGGGGTGAGTGTATAAATCTAATCCCACTTACACATTGCCCTCATCACATAATAGTAGGTTTCTTGACTACCCTGCAAAGACTGGTATTCACATGGAATTAACCACTAGATTGAAAAGCAGCGGTTACTATGGAGAAAGCTTTTGAAGGTTCCTTAATGCAGTTAACTGTCATGTTAATTTGCTTTGCTATTGCAATACAAAGTTGAAGAGATGTAGAGATGAGGAATGCTTAACTTATGTGTACAAATATATACATTTTTTAGAAGATAATAATGAAAATATCCTAAGTCACAAACATATTCCTGAATTTCTTCTGACTGGAAGGATGAACAATAGCAAATGAACACTCCACAGAAAAAGAATCTGACAAACTAGTTCCCCAGTTCACAGTCCAAGTATAATTTGGGTTTTTCTGGAAGTCTCAGGAATTTAATTATATAGATTTTCCTTTCCAAAGGTAACTGCATATTATGTAAAGAAATCCCAATAGCTTCCAGCAATGCAAGGCATGCATTTTAACTGCTACAATTAATTTTGACAGTTGCTAAATAAAATTTAGGTGATTTAAGTAAATGCCACATTAATATGATACAGACCAAGTTGTGTAAGAAAGCCTGTCCCAGGAGATTTGGAGGTACATTGGGATTATCCTCATATAAGGGAGACTTTGGTTTGCAATTCATTTGAGTTTTACTAGCATAGCATTCCCTTTGTTTATTTAAACTAAGAAAAACCTATAGCAGTCAGATCCAGACTTAGCAAAATTCTCAGGCATTTTGTCTTCAGGAGTCAGCATCCGATTATGTTGGTTGTACAAAGACATTTTCTAAAGCAAAAAAATAAACTTTTCCAAATTTTCAGTGGAATCAACTCTTTTTCAGGGTTTGGTGAGATGGTTAGTAATTTTACATTTTTTCAAGATCACTGAGCATTATGGAGAAGATAGGAGTGGGAAGTTGGGGAAGGCTTCTTGTTACTCTTATGTGTACTTTTCAAATATTTTCCCTCAACTTTTACATGTATTTCGCACTACCAAGGGCACGAAATGGGCTTCCAAAAGCTGACAAAGTAACTGCTATTCAGCCATGCCTTACTGCCACTGCCTCTGGATACTTCCTCCCTATTCCAGTCCAGCAGACTGGTGATTTGTAACTCTTGCTAATGTGAGCACTTCCAAAGGTAGCCATTTAATACAGACAAAAAAAAGCCTCAAAATAAAAGAATAAAAAGGCTTTAAAACACTTAACTCTGGAAAGACTTGACTAAAAATAAGTATTCATCTCAGAGACTCAGTAAAATACAAAGTCTATGCTCGACCGAAAACTTTTAATTAAACCCCTTCTCTTGTTCTCTTTACTAAGATAAATAAATTCCTTAAGAAGAAGTATCAAGCCTAGGTTTTTTTGGATACAAATTATTATTACCACCGCAACTAATTTACAAGCTTGGTCAGACGCTATCGGGACTGACTGCTCTGTCTAGGAAATTCTTAATTGGAGCCGCGCTGCAAGAATTTGCGGTGGTCCTGCTGCTGCCGGCTCCTCCCTGGGGTTTCCCCTCGCTCCGCGCCCTCCCGCGCCCTCTTCCTCCAAACCCCGCTCTGCAAATGCGCCCGTCCCTCCTCCCCCTNCGCAGGAAGGCACTGGAGCAGCCGGGAGGGAGGAGCAGCTCCGCTCCACATGTCTGCTTGGTCTTATCAACTTATCATATAAAGGAAGGAAAGTGATTGAATCGGGGCTCCCAAATCCCAGATCGGTCGAAGAGAAGAAAGTGACGGGACTTGTGTGACAAGCGAGACCAGGTCCCTGCAGCTTCAAGGGGACTCGCTTTTTTTTTTGTTTTCCCCCCTCTCTTTGCTTCTCGCATCTGACAGCTAAGGGCCGACACGCATCCAGTTTGCAACTGGAAGAGTGACCAAAAGCCCAACCTTCCCTCCTTCAGCCGGCCCATGGCAGCTGAGCGCGCAACCCCAGCGCAGGTTCGCTAAGATCCGCGCCCCGCTCCTCGCTCTGCTTCTGCCGGGCTGCCCCAGGAGCGAAGATGCAGCTGGCTGCTTACTTCTTGTGGGGCTGCAGCGTTTTCCTAGCTTCGGGATACAATTCCTTCAGCAAGAGCATGGAGGCGATAGGCAAGAAGCAGTACCAGGTTCAGCATGGGTCCTGCAGCTACACCTTCCTCCTGCCTGAGACCGACAACTGCCGCTCCTCCCCGGCCTTCGTGTCTAACGCGGTCCAGAGGGATGCGCCTTTGGACTACGATGATTCTGTTCAAAGACTGCAGCTACTTGAAAGCATCATGGAAAACAACACTCAGTGGCTAATGAAGGTAGGAAGATACAATTTCTACAGTTAAAAAATCCTGCTTATGGAATCTTCTGACCTATTTAATTGTGGGATTTTCTTGCTTCCCACAGTTTCTAAACTCCCGAAGCACATTATCTAAACTAAGTTTCAGAATTGCCTTTTGATCAAAAAGTCTGAGAACTAAGAAGGAACAGGGGACTGTACTGTTGTGCAAAGCTCATGCTGTAAAGTTTGTTATTGTGTTTTAGTTGCTTGGGGAAAAAGTAATTCCATAGGCAGGCAGCCTGCAACCATGTCTGAAATTTCCAACATGAAATTTGTAATGTTTATAGCTATAACTTATAATTAACTGTCTTTATCTCTAAAGAACAGGTAATGCACCTTTATCTGCAGCATGTCTGAAAATGTTATTTGAAACATTATGCTGAAATTAACACATGAAGTCCCACTGATAAAGAATTACAATCCTAAGCAAGGACTGCAAGTCTGCCTTGCAATGAAATTAGTCTAGTGAAGTGATAGAACTTGAAGAAATTAATTAATAGATATCCTTTGTATATTGGAACATTTCCATTCAAATATGCAAGGGAAAAGTACCCTGTAAAAGATGTCCCATAATTATGCCCCAGAGCTTCCTGTAGTGCGACTCCATTGTAACTAAGGAAAAATGACACATTTATCGCCAAAGAGGCAACATTTGTAAAATTACATCTGAAGGAAGAGAAAAACAATGTACACTACATTGTATCTTAATATTGCTGGAGAATAAATCTGATAATTATTTTTCCACATTTTAATAGAAACTAATTTGATTCTAAATGCCATACAGTTCAATAGATTATGATTTAATAAAGCTTTATTTGACTGGCACCTGAAGAAGTATGATGGTATAGTTTAATTGTGTAGTAAATTTATGAGAGTTTATGTCCCTTCTCTACAATGAGCAGTCTCTTTACATTACTATAAAATAATTTTGCAGTAGGGTTTGCTTCTCTCATCAGTTACAAAGTTGCAGAACTCATACGATAGAAACAAAGAATAGTTGCCAATGAATTGGTAGGTAAGAAACAGAAATCACAGCTCAAAGCTGAAAGTGGGGTGTTTCATCTATCTGAAAATGGACCTGGAAGGTTAAATCTGAAATGCATACACTTAAAGGCTCAGTGTGGGCCTCTAAATCTGTCCTGGGTTTTGGATGCTCAATTTAGACATCCAAGTAATGTCAGTTCAGTAGCTTTTGTATTTTTAATCTTACAGGCAAACATACTTCCCTCCACATACTTACCTTTCTACTTATGCATTTACAGTGCTTGCTCTTGTGGTGTTAAGACCAACATTAACAGATGTTCAACACAGGATGAAAAACACACAAAGTAAAGCTGTCTAATCTACCCATCTGTGAAGTAATTTCCTAACATAAATAGTAAAATCACAGGACTCCACTGATAAATGCCATTTAAATAGGCAAACACAGTATCATAAGTGGCATCAGGTAAACAGAAACCAGTAAGCAAATTCCAGCATTCTTATTTAGTAAAAACTAGGCTTTTTCCTGTCAGCCCCTGGGAAATCAGTTACAAGAGCAGTAGGATAAGTCTATTTAAGCCATTCTTTGGAGTATCAAAAGGCAGATACTCTATTTTACAAGACAGACTAATGTTTCTTTTATTTGAGCAAATATTTCCAAAGAAGATTCTGTAGACTAGCCTGACTTTTTCCTGAGCTGTGCCACAGCTAAACATCCTGTAAAATAACTGCTGTTAACCTCTTTCACTATTTTAACACCTGGTCTTTATGTCATCTGTTTTGTTCACAAAGAGATTCCAACAGAAGTAGCTTTTCCTCAGATTTGCGTTGGTAGAGACACCTGGGCTGCAAGTGAAGATGAAAAGCAAACAATAACCTTTAAAGCTGCTTATGAAGTTTACTTGTAGCTTTTTAAAAGTCACTAATACACATTCCTAAATTAATCTTAAGAAAATACAATGCTAGATTAATCAAGACATGGCAAAAAAAACCCACTTAGATTGAAGGTGCAATAAATGATTGATTTTAAAAAGAACTTGAGATTAACTTCTCAGCTATTTAACTTAAAATGGCTTTAGATTATGGGTTTTGAAAACTATTTTTGCTCATTTAAGAGGCAGCACCTTTTTTGTTTTGAAGCTTTTTAGTGTGAATTAACCTTTAAAGGCTATTCCTGAAGTACTGCACATCCCCAAACATTTTTACACTCCTCCCCCCTTCTGCCTTTAATCCATCAACTAAAGGAAACATGCTGTTTCTGAATGAACACACTGGCTTGTATGAATGGAACAGATGGGAAGTGTGTGCCTCATCTGCTTAATGGACAAACACAATGGGAAGAAAATGAGTTATGTAGGTCCAGGTCTTTTCTGATGTGCTCCAGCATAGGGAGCAGACGACTTTGTTCTACTGCTGCTACAAGTTGCTGCTTCATGAAGACACATTTTCTGAGAGTCTAAGCTGTATTGATGCTGTATGCCACTTCTGTACATATATAAAACTGAAATGTCTTTTCAAAAGTAGATTACATTTAAGCATTCAGATGATAAAAAAGAGCAACCACGATTCCATCTAATCCAGTGTTTAACAGTAAGTGATGCTGTAGAAAAAAGGCCAAAACCTCAGATCAAATGTGCAATAATATACCTGAAATGAACTCTTCTCTTTGACTTGCCCTAACTTGGGATCAAGTCCTGAAGTTTAAGATTTTATTTTAACACCCATGTGGACAGGGAGAACAAACCTCTCAATAATATTTTAAATTGAATTGAGAGCAGTTTGGTTAACAGCTGAGATACAAGACTGGAAGTTTTAAATGTATATTATATATATATA